>SJYX01018717.1:74470-103652 GCA_006410675.1 Oreotragus oreotragus
GTGGTCATGTATGGATGTGAGAGTTGGACTGTGAAGAAGGCTGAGCGCCGAAGTATTGATGCTTTTGAACTGTGGTGTTGGAGAAGACTCTTGAGAGTCCCTTGGACTGCAAGGAGCTCCAACCAATCCATTCTGAAGGAGATCAGCCTGGAATTTCTTTGGAAGGAATGATGCTGAAGCTGAAACTCCAGTACTTTGGCCACCTCATGTGAAGAGCTAACTCATTGGAAAAGACTCTGATGCTGGGAGGGATTGGGGGCAGGAGGAGAAGGGGACGACCGAGGATGAGATGGCTGGATGGCATCACGGACTTGATGGACGTGAGTCTGAGTGAACTCCGAGAGATGGTGATGGATAGGGAGGCCTGGCGTGCTGCGATTCATGGGGTCACAAAGAGTCGGACACGACTAAGTGACTGAACTGAACTGAACATCATGAGAAATGCTGGGCTGGAAGAAGCACAAGCTAGAATCAAGATTGCCGGGAGAAATATCAATAACCTCAGATATGCAGATGACACCACCCTTATGGCAGAAAGTGAAGAGGAACTAAAAAGCCTCTTGATGAAAGTGGAAGAGCAGAGTGAATAAGTTGGCTTAAAGCTCAACATTAAGAAAACAAAGATCATGGCATCCGGTCCCATCACTCAGTGGGAAATAGATGCGGAAACAGTGGAAACAGTGTCAGACTTTATTTTGGGGAGCTCCAAAATCACTGCAGATGGCGATTGCAGCCATGAAATTAAAAGAGGTTTATTCCTTGGAAGAAAAGTTATGACCAACCTGGATAGCATATTCAAAAGCAGAGACATTATTTTGCCAACAAAGGTCCATCTAGTCAAGGCTATGGTTTTTCCTGTGGTCATGTATGGATGTGAGAGTTGGACTGTGAAGAAGGCTGAGCGCCGAAGTATTGATGCTTTTGAACTGTGGTGTTGGAGAAGACTCTTGAGAGTCCCTTGGACTGCAAGGAGCTCCAACCAATCCATTCTGAAGGAGATCAGCCTGGAATTTCTTTGGAAGGAATGATGCTGAAGCTGAAACTCCAGTACTTTGGCCACCTCATGTGAAGAGCTAGCTCATTGGTAAAGACTCTGATGCTGGGAGGGATTGGGGGCAGGAGGAGAAGGGGACGACAGAGGATGAGATGGCTGGATGGCATCACTGACTCGATGGAGGTGAGTCTGAGTGAACTCCAGGAGATGATGATGGACAGGGAGGCCTGGAGTGCTGCGATTCATGGGGTTGCAAAGAGTCGGACACGACTGAGCAACTGAACTGAACTGAAACAGAAAGGAAACCATTAAGAACAGAAGTCAATCAATTTACTATTGAAATTTCAATTTACTATTATTACAATTTCAATTTACTATTGAAAATAGTAAAACAATAGTGTAAAGTAATAAAGCAGAAAGTTGCTTATTAAATCAGTAACATGATACACCAGCAAAACTAACAAAAATAAAAAGTAGGAAGGCACAGATCATCATTATCAGGAATAAAATATGGGATATAGATCTTGCAGTCTTTCAGAAATTAACAGAATGCTATGAGAAACTTCATATTAATAAATTAGACAACTGAGAAAATGAAATACTCAGAAATAAAAAGGAACAAAGTGTTGTATGTGCAGCAACTTGCATGAATCTCCAGAGAATTATGCTGAGTGAGAAAAGCTAATCCAAAAAGGTTACATACTATATGTAATAACATTTGTGTAACCTTTTTGAGGACTTCCCTGTTAGCTCAGCAGTAAAGAATCAGCCTGCAATGCAAGAGACTCAGGTTGAATCCTTGGGTCAGAAATATTCCCTGGAGGAGGGCACGGCAACCCACTCCAGTATCCTTGCCTGGAGAATCCCCATGGATAAAGGAGCCTGGCTGGCTACAGTTCATAGGGTCTCAAAGAGTCGGACATACTTGAAGTGACTGGCCACTCATTTACGCAACATTTTTGAAATTAGAAAATTTAGAAATGAAGCACTCATTTCATTTAACAGTGAACAGAATGGTGGGGATTGGTAGATGGATGTGAATTCCAATAGAGTTAACAGGAGCAATCTTTTTGATAAGAACTGTTTCCTGACTGGTGGTAGATACTATACGCATGAAATAATATAGAGATATAAATACACACATAGGCCCATAAGTGAGTAAAAGTAAAATCTGATTTTTTTCAGATTTCTGAAAAAAATTTTCTGGGAAAATCTGAATGTGTGGATGATATCAATATTAGTAACATAACTGTGATATAAAATTTCAAAATATTACTACTGGGGGGAAACAGTATAAAGTGTACATGCATGTGTGGTAAGTCACTTCAGTCGTGTCCAACTCTTTGTGATCCCATGGTCTGTCCATGGGATTCTCCAGGCGAGAATAGTGGAGTGGGTTGCCATGCCCTTCTCCAGGGGATCTTGCTGACCCTGTGTCTCCTGTAGCTTCTGCCTTGCAGGCATATTCTTTACCACTGAGCCACCAGGGAACCCCCAAAGTGTACATAGGATCTCTCAATATTATTTTTTACAATAGCATTTCAGTGTACAATTTTCTGTCTTTTTCGGTTAAAAATGCACTCTTGCTGGAATTTTAAAACAGCCATTATCTTCTGAGATGCCATTTACCCATTTTTTTTTTATCCTGATGCCATGATTTCCTGCTTCTTATTCTACCGGGTTCTTTCTTCTTCTCAAGCATCCTACTTTGAGTTTTATGTTATCGTTTTCCCTGTATTTCCAAAATTATAGAACTATGTATGAAAAATTTTAAACTGAAAAAATGTACTAGACAAAACTCTTGAATATATTTGCTGCAAAAATGTAAACATTTATATGTGGTCATTATTTCAAAATCAGGTATTCTTATTACTTTTTGATCTGGCATTCCCTTATATTGCCAGGAAAACATTTTATAATAGTCTTGGAAGGTTTATAACAGTGAGTTTCAGTTCTTATTAACCTATACGATTACTTTCTTTGGAAAAAATTATCTTTAACATCAGTTCACAGCTAAGTTACTATTACTTACTGTTTATTTTAACAGATAAAAAAGCATTTTTATGCAAGTTAAAACAACCAGTATGGAAACCCCAGCTTGGTAAAATTCCAATTGTGAGCATTTTATGACCATGTGATCATAGTAAAACATTTGTGCTTCTACTTAATATTTTAGTCAGTGAGTGGCTACTCATGGCTTTGTGATAGTTATGTGGTATAATTCATATTGTGGGCTCAGCATGAATAGAGACATGGCGAGAGTCCATCTAGGAGGCTGTTGCTAAAGTGTAGATGAGGTAGGTTGCCGACATAAAAATAGATTATTCCATATACATTATAAACCTTAACATTTTTTTGGTTAGGTTAAATTCATTTCCAAATTCCCGTGTAAAACATGGTGTTGCTCTTTGTTAAGATTTTAGGTAGTAGTTTGAGTAGTTGAAAATTAACACTATACTAATATTAATGTATAGGATAAATGATAATGAAGATGCTAACATGTATATTTCTTTGAGATTATGAGTATGGTTTAATCCTGGCTGAATATGAGAGGTAGATTCATATTTAAAAGATTTCTGGATATTTCTGAAAAGATGTAGAATTTTGTATCTTGTAACTCTACTCTTGTAATATTTGTTGTTGCTGTTGTTTCTTGTTCAGTCACTAAGTCCTCTTTTAACTCTTTGTGACCTCAGGATAGTAGGAGACCAGGCTCCTCTCTCCTCTGCTGTCTCCTGGAGTTTGCTCAGATTCGTGTCCCTTGAGTCAGTGATGCTATCTAACCATCTCATCCTGTGGCTGCCTGCATCTTACGCCTTCAATCTTTCCCAGCATCGGTCTTTTCCAGTGAGTTGGCCCTTCACATCAGGTGGCCAAATATTGGAGTTTAAACTTCGGCATCAGTCCTTCCAGTGCGTATTCAGGGTTGATTTCCTTTAATATTGCCTGGTTTGATCTCCTTGCAGTCCAAGGGAGTCTTGTCTAGTGTCACAATTCGAAAGAATCAATTCTTTGATGCTCTGCCTTCTTTATGGACCAACTTTCACATCCATATATGACTACTGGAAAAATCATAGGTTTGATTATATGGACCTTTGTTGGCAAAGTCATGTCTCTGCTTTTTAATACACTGACTACGTTTGTCATAGCTTTACCTCCAAGGAGCAAGCATCTTAGTTTCTTGGCTGCAGTCGCTGTCCATGCTAAGCCCAATAAAATAAAATCTGTGTCTACTTCCACTTTTTCCCTTTCTTTTTGCCATGAATTGATGAGATTGGATGTCATGATCTTAGTTTTTTGAATGCTGAATTTTAAGCCACTTTTTTCATTCTCCTTTTTCATCCTGATCAACAGACTTTTTAGTTCCTCTTCATTTTCTGCCATTAGAGTGGTATCATCTGCTTATCTGAGATTGTTGGTATTTCTCCTGGCAATCTTGATTCCAACTTGTGATTCATTTAACCTGAATTTGACATGATGTACTCTGCATATAAGTTAAATAAGCAGTGTGACAATATACAGTGTTGCTATACTCCTTTCCCAGTTTGAAACTAGTCAGTTGTTCCACGTCTAGCTCTAACTTGCTTCTTGACCTCCATACAGTTTTCTCAGGAGGCAGGTAAGGTGGAATTTTCCACAGTTTGTTGTGATCCACACAGTCAAAGGCTTTGGTTTAGTCAGTGAAGCAGAAATAGATGTTTTTCTGGAAGTCTGTTGCTTTCCCCACGAGTTGGCAATTTGATCTCTTGTTCTCTTGCTTCTTTGAAATCCAGCTTGTACATCTGGAAGTTCTCAGTTCACGTACTGCTGAAGCCTTGCTTGAAGAATTTTAAGCATAGCCATGCTAACGTGTGAAATGAGTGCTATTGTACAGTAGTTGGAGCATTCTTTGGCATTGCCCCTTTGGAGATTGAAATGAAAACTGACCTTTTCCAGGCCTGTGGCCACTGCTGAGTTTTCTAGATTTTCTGACATTTTGAGTGCAGCACTTTAACTGCATCACCTTTTAGGATTTTAATATAGCTCAACTGGAAGTCACCTCTGCTAGCTTTGTTTATATTGATGCTTCATAAGGCCCACTTGACTTCACACTTCAGGGTGTCTGGCTGTAGGTGAGTGACCACACACTGTGGTTATTTGAGTCAGTAAGAACTCTTCTGTATGGTGGTTCTGTGTATTTTTGCCACCTCTTCTGCTTCCGTTAGGTCCTCACTGTTTCTGTCCTTTGTTGTTTTCATTCTTGCATAAAATGTTCCCTTAATAACTCCAATTTCCTTGAAGAGATATGTAGTCTTTCTCATTCTACTATTTTTCTCTGTATCTTTGCATTGTTCACTTAAGAATCTTTCTTATCTCTCCTTGCTATTCTCTGGAACTCTTTGTATTTTTCCCTTTCTCATTTGCCTTTCACTTTTCTTCTTTTCTCAGCTATTGTAAAGCCTCCTCAGACAACCACTTGGCCTTCTTGCATTTCTTTTTCTTGGGGATGGTTTTGGTCACTGTGTCTGGTACGGTGTTATGAACTTTGATCCATAGCTGTTCAGAAACTCTGTCTACCAGATCTAATACTTTGAATCTGTCCATCTCTTCCACTGTTTAATGATAAGGGATTTGATTTCCTTATGGCAGAAAGCGAAGAAGAAATAATGAGCCTCTTGATGAAAGTAAAAGAGGAGAGTGAAAAAGTTGGCTAAAAACTGAACATTCGGAAAACTAAGATCATGGCATCTGATCCCATCACTTCATGGCAAATAGATGGGGAAACAGTAGAAAAAGTGGCAACTTTATTTTTGGGGGCTCCAAAATCACTGCAGATGGTGTGTGAAGCCATGAAATTAAAAGAAAGCTACTCCTTGGAAGAAAAGCTGTGACCAACCTAGACAGCATATTAAAAAGCAGAGACATTATTTTGCCATCAAAGGTCCATCTAATCAAAGCTATGGTTTTTCCAGTAGTCATATATGGATGTGAGAGTTGGACTATAAAGAAAGCTGAGTGCCAAAGAATTGATGCTTTTGAACTGTGGTGTTGGAGGAGACTCTTGAGAGTACCCTGGGCTGCAAGAATATCCAACTGGTCCATCCTAAAGGAAATCAGTCCTTAATATTCATTGGAAGGACTGATGCTGAAGCTGAAACTCCAATACTTTGGCCACCTGATGCAAAGTACTGACTCATTTGAAAAGACCCTGATGCTGGGAAAGTTTGAAGGTGAGAGAAGGGGACAACAGAGGATGAGAAAGTTGGATGGCATCAGTGACTCAATGGACATGAGTTTGAGTAAACTCTGGGAGTTGGTGATGGGCTGGGAGGCTTGGCATGCTGTGGTCCATGGGGTAGCAAAGAGTCAGACATGACTGAGTGACTGAACTGAACTGAACTGATACCTGAATGGCCTGGTGGTTTTCCCCACTTTCTTCAGTTTATGACTAAATTTCACAATAAGGAGTTCATGATCCAAGCCACAGTCACCTCCAGGTCTTGTTATTGCTGAATATATAGAGCTTCTCCATCTTTGGCTGCAAAGGATACTCAGTCTGGTTTTGGTATTAATGAATCTAGTGATGTACATTTATAGAGTCATCTCTTGGGCTGTTGGAAAAGGCTGTAATGTTTAGGGAGTGCAAAAGTGGAAATTTTTGCCACTTGTTTATAATGTTTGTTTTTAAGAGGACCATGAAAATTTCAGGGAGGCTGACAAACCTTTGATTTTCGTGAGAGAGAAAGCATCAAGGGAGAAAAGAGAAATGTACTTGTATCCTCTTCTAATCCAGATGCCTCCTGTGGCTTCTAGTCTCTGAAATCTAGACAAGCTAGATTTAAAGCCTGCTTCCCTAGATGTGGTGGCTTAAAGCCATTTCCGAATGTCCACACCTCATTTCCTTGTGGATGTCCATCTTTTAATTTAATGGCCGTGGTCATGTTCATGGCAAGGCCTTTTTTGATACATGATTCTTCCTGCTCTGGTTCCCCCTGCAAGTGCAGTCCAGCCATATATTTTGACTTTTTTCATGGGTTGTACCGTCCTTGAAAAGTCCACGTTTTTACACCTTTATCACATAGAGGTGAAAGTAGGGCTTCTTGGTTATACTCTTGATCTCATGAGGTATAGAAGGCATCCGGTATAACAGCCTTACACACGGTATTTACTATTTTCCTGATCCTGCTTGTTGTGGAGGCCAAGGATATTTGTCTTTTTCTGTTTTTTTTTTTTTTAAGTATAATTACTGATACACTTTATCGATGTTCTAAGTGGTATAGATAGCAGTTATTGACTCTAAGTTGATATAACACACATATCTCAGACATAAAGACACATATTATGTGGTCTGTTTTTCTGAAAGTTTAAGGCTGTTGGTGTGGCCAGAAACCTAATGTGGCAGAAACTGGCTTTTGTTACTGTGGTACAGTTAGCAATTATTTGCTTAACCTTGGGCCCTCATGGGAGAAGGCAATGGCAACCCACTCCAGTACTCTTGCCTGGAAAATCCCATGGACTGTGGAACCTGGTAGGCTGCAGTCCATGGGGTCGCTAGGAGTCGGACACGACTGATCGACTTCACTTTCACTTTTCTCTTTCATGCATTGAGAAGGAAGTGGCAACCCACTCTAGTGTTCTTGCTTTCAGAATCCCAGGGATGGAGGAGCCTGGTGGGCTGCCGTCTATGGGGTCGCACAGGGTCGGACACGACTGAAGCGACTTAGCAGCAGCAGCAGGGGCCTTATAGGCTGACCTGCCTGACATTCTTGTTCCCTCAGCCTAAGAAAAGTATTAGCAGTCAAGGTTCTAGAGTCTTCTAATATGGCAGATAGTGGAGATCTCCAGCCTTCAGGCTTGTCCTTGCATCGAACATACTCCCACTGCCTGGTGACAGTTGACTAGAGGGAGAATAACCTTACAGAGATCAAGTCTTGGAATGTGACCAACCTTGGTAGTCTGATCAAGAGCACAGGATAAAGGATAGAGAAAATAGTATGGCTTAAGAATGGATTGACCATTTGCTCAAATGCTGGTTCTGCCAGTGTCTGTGTCACTTTGCATAAATGATTTACTTTATGCATTATTTTTGTCATTAAATGTATAATAGTGCATATTCCACATGATTTATTGTAAGGATTACATGAGTTCCCATATATAAATCACTCAGGACATTTGCCGGCATGTTTTAAGCCCTATGGAAGTGTTTTCTAGTGTTAACTTAATACAATGTCCAACGTATCTTTTTCAATTCTTCCTCTTTTCTATTGCAGGACACATCTTACAAACTTACTGTTTCACAATAATTAAAGCTATCCATGTATATACTTATAACAGATTTTTTTAAAAATCAAGGAACGATTCTCTTTACCTCTCAAAGTATTCTTTCATTAAGGAATCATAGTCTATTGTGAAGTATGTTAACCAAGATGGCACTTCCTATTAGGCACAAATAACTTTTGCAGGTGATAGTGAAGCTGAGAGAAAAGGATATGCAGATTGTCTCAATATTGTACATTTTAAATTTAGTCAGTTACCAAATGTCTCTTTCCTCTCTTTTCCCTAGACCCTGGAATCTGTGCTGACTGAGCCCATCTGGGAAAGTACGCCAGCCAGATGGCCATTGTGAATTGCTAGGGAGGCCCTGCGGCAGTGAGAGTGGATTTCAGAAAAGAAAGCTCTTTGGGACACAATGAATACAGCCCTAATTTATATTTTAGGGTTTTAGAAGCAGATTAAGGCCAACAGTGGCATGATTTTAAACTGCAGTTGGGAAGGTTTTTTGTCTTTATGCCAGCAAAGCTGAATTATAAGTTTGGGGAGCTTTGGGAGTGTGAAAAGATGCCATGAAAAGAAAGGGAGGCTCAATAATTGTATAGCTGTGCAGATAACAAACAGTATGTAAAAGAATTGAGGTTAAAGAGCCTCATCAAAGCCAGGCCCTCCTCAGTCGGTTATTGTCACAGGGATTATGACTTTAGGAGAGGTATAACCAGCAGGGGATAAAGGAATGACATTCTCCATCTTTTTTATGCCAAAGCACTTAAACAATTGATAACAAGGGATTAGAAAAACAAAAATCTATTGTGGGTTTGTTATGTTCAGACTAGTGTCAAGGTTGAAGAGACATGGTTCATGAACTTAAGCATTAGTGTACTTGTTATGTGGCATACGCAGACCTCGTGTGTCTAGATTCCTAGCAAATACCATGATGACAAAAATTAGTTCTGGTCTAAGTTAATCAGTAAATCAGATACAGATACTCATCTGGCATTTCAGAAATGGATCTTAATCCTCCCCTCATCTTTTTTATATTAGCTGGCATATATTAGATTTACTTATTTCACTGAAGATCCTTTTTCCTATGGGAGATGTCTCATAAACACATGAAGAATTCTGGAACAGTGAACTGAAGCTCAGTCAGTGCCAGTGTACATGAAATATGCAATGAATATTTATCATATTTTTCCATGCTTGGTGACTCTAATTACCATTCAGCCACATTTTGCAATTCACAGTTACCTCAGACAGTTAGTATATGATGACTGTTAATTAATTATCCAGTTATTAATTAATAACCTGTATGTGTTGAGGGTTTCCCCTGTAGCTCAGTCGGTAAAAAATCTGCCTATAGTGTAGGAGACCTGGGTTTGATTCCTGGGTCAGGAAGATCCCCTGGAGAAGGAAATGGCAACCCACTACATTATTCTTGTCTGGAGAATCCCATGGACAGAGAAATCTGGCAGGCTATAGTCCATGGAGTCGCAAGAGTCACACACGACTTAGCAACTAAACCACCGTGTGCTGAGGATCCGTATATGCTAGGTGCAAAGGGATGCAAGGACAGACACTCTTCCTCCCTTCAGGCATCTCGTTCTCTAGTAGGTTGGAAATATAAAACTTACACAAAGTGCTAAATGCAGTTACAAAGATGACTTTAGAACTTTAAGATAACTCTCTTCAAGCATAAGTTGGGTTATAGAGAAACTGAAAATAGAAGTGGGTGGATGGTACAAATGAAAATAATATGTGAAAACTGGTCTGATTTCTGAATTAGCGATATAAATTTAGGAACCATACAAGTGGGTGGATAAAATTCCCTGATGAATGGCTTCCAGTTGGAATGTAGAAGTCTTTGAAAGATTTTCAGTCCTGTTGCATTAATTATCTCTTGCTGTATAACAAATTATTCCCAACTTTAACAGCTTAAAACACATATTACCTCACACCCTTTGTGAGGGTGAGGAGTCTAAGTTATTTCAGCTCAGTAGTTCTGACTAAGAGTATCTCATGAACTTGCAGACAAGACTCTTGTCACTAGAGTTGGCAGTCATCCTAGGCTTTACTGGTAGAAAGTCTACTTCCAGGTAGGTTCATTCACATGGCTATCGACTGGATTCCACAGTTTCTCTTCGTGTGTGTCTTTCCATAGCCTGCCTAAATGCTCGTAGAATACGGAATCCTGTTACCACAAAACGAGTGATCTGATTAAGAGAGTGAGTCTCCTCTCCAATATGGAAACTGCAGTCTTTGGGGACAAACCATCACTTTGGCTATATTTAGTCATCAGAAGTGTGTCCCTGAGTCTTGCCTACACTTAAGTAGATGGGAATAAAGTTTCATTTCTTGAAGGCAAAATAGTTTTGAAGGATTTGTGGACATATTTTAAAAACTCTCAAATTGCTGTAACAACAAGAAATTCCAAAAAAGCTAAAAATTATGCTTTTCTTTAAAGTCACCAGAAAGCTGTGGATACATTGAATTATGAAGAAACTAAGTTCTAGAGGGGGCTTTCCTGGTGGCTCAATGGTAAAGAATCCACCTGCCAATGCAGGAGATGCAGGTTTGTTACCTGGGTCAGGAAGATCACTCTACTATTCTTGTCTGGGAAATCCCATGGACAGAGAACCCTGGTACGCTACAGCCTATGGGGTTGCAAAGTGTGTAGACACGATTTAGCAACTAAACAAAAAAATCTAAAGGCATAGTGTTTTCTAACAAATCAAAGTTAAAGGATTCTTCTGTGCTTGGAGTGAGTTGATGAAGTTCGGATAGGGATGGTGTGGATACTTTTTCTTAAGTACTTTTCTCATTTTTCCTTGATTCATGACTAATCATAGAGAACCTGTCATTATCTCTCTTCAGTTAATCAAGATAGTTCAGGAATATTCACTTAATACCCCGTCCTTTATAAAATAATTTCCCTGGTTTCTTTCTGTGTGCTAAGTTGCTTCAGTTGTGTGTGACTCTTTGCGACCCCATGAACTGTAGTCCGCCAGGCTCCTCTGTCCATGGGATTCTCCAGGCAAGAATACTGGAGTGGGTTGCCATGCCCTCCTCCAGGGAATCTTCCCAACCCAGGGATTGAACCCACGTCTTTTATGTTTCCTGCATTGACAGGTGGGTTCTTTACTACTAGCACCACTTGATTTCTTTCTAGTATTAGATACATTGGAGCTGCCATTTGGGCCCATTTCTAGCAGTAATGACATCCAAGTTTATCACCAGTGAAAATACTAGCCATTTATACTATCATAGGATATCAGGAGCTCTCCACATTCTACAGACTGCTGGTGTTAGGGTTCTCATTGCTAGAGGAGCCATCATTTGAAAAGCAAGGATGAGACCCCTCACCAGAAATGCCACCAACAATGCTTCTCAGGTGGTGCTAGTGGTAAAGAATCCATCTGCCAGTGCAGGAGACATAAGAGACGTGGGTTCTGTCCCTTGGTCGCGAAGATATTCTGGAGGAGGAAATAGCAACCCGCTACAGTATTCTTGCCTGGTGAAGCCTATGGACAGAGGAATCTGGTTAGCTACAGTCCATAGGGTCTCAAAGAGTTGGACACGACTGAAGCGACTACACACACACAGAGAACAGAAATTAGCTGAAGGAAGGTGACTCTAGAATGGGTGATAGAGAAGAGGGATGATCAAGTATCAGATTTTCCAGCCAGGGACCAACACTGAGGACTATGCATATGAATGACCAAGGTCTGCTTACAGGGGTCATGGGAATAGACTTGTGTGCCAAGAACGCTGACATCAGCCAAAGGCTGAGCCAGTCTGTTGATAAGCTAATGACAAGGAGCACAGAAGGAATCTCTAGGGCCATGAAGAGTTCCCTCTCATCGTTAACACTGTCAAACTGCTTATTCTTCCAGTATTAATCTAAAAAAATCAATATGAATGCCTGAAATGCCAGCAGATTATTTATAAAAATTCAGCTTATTATAATGTTTATATGGCACATCTGTGTTTTTTTTAACTTAAAGAGAGGGAGGCTAATCCTAAAATATATGAAAGTATACTATACAAATATGTAGTAATAAGAATGATTTGGCACTGGGATAGGCATAGCCTACACATCTATAGAATATACTGGAATAAGACTCCTCAATCTCAGTATTATTCATATTTTGAGCCTGATAGTGTATTGTGGGGGGGGTGGGGTTGGTGATGTTCTGTGCAATGAAATATGTTTAGGTCTCAACCCAGCTGATTCCAGTAGGATTTGTACCCCAGCCCCCCTCCCAAGTAAACTGTTCTCTGGGTGTCTCCAGATGTCCTTTTGAGGATAAATTGCCACTAGTTGAGAACCACTGGATTAGAGTGCTCAAAAATAAAGCTGTATGTTGTTAAAGACTCTGCTTTTGAGGAAATTGTCAGTATAAACCAATGGGGAAAATGGTTAATGGATGACATTAAGAAAACTGGCTCACGTGTAGAATAAAATACGGCTGGATACTTTGGTGGCCTGAATAATGACACACTCACAGAGTTCTGAATTCTAATCCACAGAACCTGTGACTGTTACTTTACAAAAGGGGTAAAAGGAAGACCTTTCATATCTTAAGAATTTTTGAGATAAGATTATCTCAGATTATCCAATAGGTCTCATGAAATCAATAAGGTACTTTTAGGAGATATTAAAAGAGAATCTCCCCAGGTCGTTAGGTGCCCAATATGCTACTGGAGATCAATGGAGAAATAACTCCAGAAAAAATGAAGGGATGGAGCCAAAGCAAAAACAATACCCAGTTGTGCATGTGACTGGTGATAGAAGCAAGATCCGATGCTGTAAAGAACAATATTGCATAGGAACCTGGAATGTCAGGTCCATGAATCAGGGCAAATTGGAAGTGGTCAAACAAGAGATGGCAAGGGTGAACGTCGACATTCTAGGAATCAGCGAACTAAAATGGACTGGAATGGGTGAATTTAACTCAGATGACCATTATATCTACTACTGCGGGCAGGATTCCCTCAGAAGAAATGGAGTAGCCATCATGGTCAACAAAAGAGTCCGAAATGCAGTACTTGGATGCAATCTCAAAAACAACAGAATGATCTCTGTTCGTTTCCAAGGCAAACGATTCAATATCACAGTTATCCAAGTCTATGCCCCAACCAGTAATGCAGAAGAAGCTGAAGTTGAACGGTTTTATGAAGACCTACAAGACCTTGTAGAACTAACACCCAAAAAAGATGTCCTTTTCATTATAGGGGACTGGAATGCTAAAGTAGGAAGTCAAGAAACACCAGGAGTAACAGGCAAATTTGGCCTTGGAATGTCGCTTACTCCTTGGAAGAAAAGTTATGACCAACCTGGATAGTATATTCAAAAGCAGAGACATTACTTTGCCGACTAAGGTCTGCCTAGTCAAGGCTATGGTTTTTCCTGTGGTCATGTATGGATGTGAAAGTTGGACTGTGAAGAAAGCTGAGCGCCGAAGAATCGATGCTTTTGAACTGTGGTGTTGGAGAAGACTCTTGAGAGTCCCTTGGACTGCAAGGACATCCAACCAGTCCATTCTGAAGGAGATGAACCCTGGGATTTCTTTGGAAGGAATGATGCTATAGCTGAAACTCCAGTACTTTGGCCACCTCATGCAAAGAGTTGACTCATTGGAAAAGACTCTGATGATGGGAGGGATTGGGGGCAGGAGGAGAAGGGGACGACCGAGGATGAGATGGCTGGATGGCATCACGGACTCGATGGACGTGAGTCTGAGTGAAGTCCGGGAGATGGTGATGAACAGGGAGGCCTGGTGTGCTGCGATTCATGGGGTCGCAAAGAGTTGGACACGACTGAGCGACTGAACTGACTGACTGACTTTTAGGAGAAAAGACAACGTGAAGATGAAAGCAGAGAACTTTGAAGATGCTATGCTGCTGGCTCTGAAGGTGGGGAAAGAGGCCATGAGCCAAGGAACATAGGGAATAGAGCTCTAGGAACCGGAAGGGCAAGGAAGTGAATCATTGTCTAAAGCCTGGAGAGGGAGCATGGCTCCTCTGACATCTTGATTTCAGCTCAGTGAAGCCCATTTCAGTTTTCTGTCCTTCAGAACTGTAAGGAAATAAACTTACATTATTTTAAGTCATTAGTTAGAAATAGTTTGTTTTAGCAGTAACAGGAAGCTAATACAGATATCTACCTCTAATCTCTACCTTCATATAATAATGAATGTAAAAGGATTAAGACATACACATGAATAATTATATAAACAGAATAAAGCTAGTAGCAGAAAATTTTAGAAAATAACTTTTTGCACTTGGAATGGGAGAGTTTTTAACTAAGATATCTAAAGCATAAATCCTTAGGCAAAAACAATACATTTAATCACATCTAAAATTTTACTCATTGGACAGTGAGCAGAAGAACTATTTTACAGAATCTGGGCGGGGTTAAGGGACAAAGTTTGATGAAGCACCTGGTATTAGTAATAGTGGGCAGCCTGTGTCACTCATAGGTCCAAAGAGACTAAAAGAAGGAATGGTATCAGAAAGCATCAAGACTGCACCTGTGGTAGAGGCATGTGGTGGGGGAATGTAGTCACTGCCAAATCATGGTGTAGAAGAGAAGAAGCTGGGGGAATAATTTTTCCCTGCATCTCTCTTCATGCTCACCAGTCTCATGCTGGTGTCTGAGCATACATAGAAAGCAGGCAAAATAGTCTGATTGAAGCAGTCCATCAAGGTCTGTTCCTTGGATCACAAAGCAAGGTGGAGAAAATTCACAGTTGATCTATAGGAACGTAAACATAGCACATTTCATAAAAGTATACCTTAGAAAAATGATGGCTGGAAGAGTAAATATATGTGTATATTCCAAACAAAATTTAACAAGTAGTGACGTCAGTGAGGATTGTAGAATAAGGAGTTCTGAAAAGCCTCTTGTCTGTTAATGCAGTGAGAGCTTTGGTAAAAATGATCAAAGTCAACTTTTCAGAACTGCAGAAATAAACCAAAGGCTTGCAGACATCTAAGGATCATTTATTGGGGAAAAAAGGCTACATTGCAGAAGAAACAGTGATCTGGCATTTTGCCTTGCTGTAGTACCATCTCCTTCTTTCCAGTTCTGCGGTAGTCTTGAAAACCAACAGTTTCACAATGATAGTCATTGTGAAAGCCTCCTGTAGCTAAGCATTCATCGAAGGGAGCAGAGGAAATCTGAGACTTTGCAGGAGGTTCATTTTCAGAGAGTTGTCATTGTCACATTGGTCTGGCAGTTCCTTGGAAATCCCCACTTGCAGGGCTCTTTTTACTTAACCCGATTTAGAGCTCTATCATTGTGAATGGCTTTTTCCTTGAAGTATTGATTGAAAACAATCAGTTGTAATTTAAAAATTTTGAAGCTCCCTGAACAGTGATAAATGTTGGGAATCAATAAGAAGCTGACCAAAAAACTTAAAAGGACACATTGGGTAATGAGATGGCCAGAAAAGGCTTTTGAAAGCCTTGAAGTAATCTTGGGAATATAGAAGGCTGCACACGTGTACAAGACTGTGTGTATGTCCAAGAAAGACATGAGAAGTCTCTGAATCTCATCTTTGATGGATCTTGAAGCTCTGAGCAAGCATAAAGTAAAGACTAAAGCAGAATAGAATTTTGCATCACTAGTTACATCACTGAAGATGTGCCACAACACACAAGCATAGCCCTGCAGTGAAATGCTGCAAGGTATTTAAGGACATCTCTGTTTAATCATTAGATGATTAATCAAACAGAGACTTAAGTACTAACTGGCTACTAGAAACATGTACTTTACAAAGTGAGTTCAAGAAAGTCACTGAACAAACAGCAGCAGCAGTAACAACAGACAACAGATGCACCACGTTGAGGAAAGGTGGGATCTAAATGGTCACATAATATGATTTAAGGTGTCTAAATTTCAATTAAAAAAATAAAAAGACTTGTAAGAAGCAAGAAAGTATGGTCCATATGCTGGAGGAAAAAAGAAAAAGCAAGGAATAGAATGAAAGGGTCCCCAAGGAAGTCCAGACATTGGATTTACTAGAAAAACCTTATCAGCTATTTTTAGTATGTTCAAAGAACTAAAGGGAACCATCTCTAAAGAACTAAAAAAGCATATGAGAATGCTGTCTCACTAAAGAGAGTATATCAGTAAAGAAATAGAAATCATTAAAATCAAAAACAAGTAAAAACACTGAGTTGAAATCTGTAATCAGTGAAATGAAAATTTAACTAGAGGGTTCAACAGCAGATTCGAGCTGGCAGAAGAAAGACCCAGCAATCCTCAATGTAGGTCAGTGGAGATTATCTAGTCTAAGGAACAGAGAGGAAAAAAAGAGTGAAGAAAAATGAATAGAACCTCGGAGACTCGCAAAAGCAAAAAGATCTGTTCCTCCACCCCAGATCACCACTCCTCCTCTCTGGTTGTAGATTCAGCATAGCTCTTCCCTTTTTCAGGTTCAGCAATAACTCCCTGCACTTATTCTTTTCAACCTAGGGGTTGTAGAGCTTTCTTGCTTTTACCTTGGGCTACTGAAACACCTCTTGTGGTTCCCCTTAATCCCATGTAAATCTTTTAAAAATAGTCCATTTATAAATATCCTCCCTAGAAGTGTCTTATTTGAGTAATAATTTTATACGTTTATTACAGTAGACAGATGGAGAATACTAGTTTGTCACTAGCAGAATAAGAAAGTAAAGCATGATTATATATATACCATGGAATAGTATTCCACTGTTAGAAGCATTGAATGAGATATATTTATAGCAACATACTTTACAAGTGTAGGATGAAAAGAAAAAACATAAAAGTGTTAGTATTATAAACCTGTAGTTTTGTGCACATTTAAATCCCATAGAATTCTATTATTTTTTCAAACATGTGAAGATATTCAGTGACATGTACTGTAGTGGGTATCCAGTGAGAATGAAAGGAATGGGAATGATACCAGGAATGGAGGGAAGAGTAAAATTATGTACATGAGGGACCTTTCATGGACAAATAGACTATGTCACAAGCTAAAGATTTTGACTAATAGAACTCATGCATAGATGTCCATAAAAAGGCAAATACAAAAAAATAAGATTAGTAGTTTTAAGTGATTGCCACAATCTTTTTCATTATGAAGTTCTTTTATGCTATGAGTTTACGATATCTTAAGATGTAACTGGGACACCCCATTGTAAAAGATGGTATATTAATGATTATTCTGCCTATGATGTGCCCATTCAACATAAAAGTAGAGATTTCAGCCTAACGGAAGTTGCCATTTTGATCAATTAGGAGAGGATGAGTGATAGAATCACAGGTAGAATAGGGCTGTGAATGGGTTGAGGGTTAGAACTGTGGATGGGTGGAGTAGAAACTTTGGGATTTGATAATAGAAGACTTAGAGTGGCAGAATGAGAATATAGACAGGGCCAGGGATAAGGTGATACTCAAGAAAGGGACATCATACTTTGTTTATTAATTGACTATAATTTTTTAGAAAACTACATCATATTGTTCTTAATGCTGCATGTCAGTATATTGTTATAGTGTTATATCAAATTATCCATGAATTAAAATGACATTAAAATAACATATTTTTGTCTTTGAATAGTCCAGGTCATCAGAAATGATAGTTATCAATCATCAATGATGATCATTGATGGGAAATTTAAAAAAAAAAGGTATATATGATTGGTGAAGGAGAAGCCTTTGAGAAAGTGGCAAGGGAGGAGAAAGGCTAGGTGTCACTTTATTCATAAAAGAGGGATGGCTATTGAGTATTTGATTAGCATTTCATGTGCCTGTCAGGCAAACCCATATTATTTAGATGTGGACGAATCTTGATAAGTGTGGGATGATTTGGCAGGAAGATTCTAAAGATAGAGAACAGATACTTTTAAAAAGAAGACTGTTTTGCTTATGACAGTGATTTAAGTAATAAAAGCATAAGTTGTTTAACGTCAGTTGTTTCTTCATTTGGGAATGTTACTGAATTTTTATGTGAATGATGCTGATTTAACTTTATTGCACCACTAACATAAAAGTGATTGTGTATTCTTAGTGGGTTGGTTAGTGTAGCTATATCCCAAGAAAGTGCCAACCCACATATAATACATGAATGTCCTCCTTACTGAATGTCTTTGGAAAGGGAATGTACATATATCTTTGCTTATAGTATATGATCTGAGGTGAAATGAAGTAAGCTGTGTTTATTCTTTGAAACAAAAGGGAGCAGCTGGATTCTTGTGCTAGTCTCTACCCAGAGAAAATCTCCACCGGTTCAGTTAATTTCTCTCCCCACTGAGGAGGGGCTTCCCAGGCGGTGCTAGTAGTAAAGAACCTGCCTGCTATTGCAGGAGATATGAGACGTTGGTTTGACCCCTGGGTTGGAAAGATCCCCTGGAGGAGGGCATGGCAACCCACTCCAGTATTCTTGCCTGGAGAATCCCATGGACAGAGGAGCCTGAAAGGCTGTGGTCCATAGGATCGCAAAGAGTCAGACAACTTAGCACAGCCCTGCTGAGGAGATCATCTCAGAGTTAACTATAATTGTTGAATTACAATTTGGGATTGTGGAAAAGGGAAATCTTCATTCACAGAGAAGGTAAAGGAGGAAAAGAAATGTGTTCTCTAATATTGAGAAAACAGTTTGGAGTTTGGTCCTGCCAGACAATTACACAATTGGCAGTCAAAAAACACTCTTAAGATTTTCAAGACCCAGCAGTCACAAGTCTTTGGTATTACATCTGTTTCACAGGCATGTTCCCGCCCTTCTGATTCACAATAGCGAAGATTTCGGTTCTGTTTTCCCAGCCAGTTGTTATTTGTGCTCAACTGTTCAAGAAGCGTGCCTCCCAAATGACTCAAGTTTCTGGTGAAACAGAAAAGCAGGTGGGAGCAAGGCAGTGATGCTGTAAGCTCTCAGAGCCTTTGCAGCTTCCCTCCTTATCTCTGAGCAGGCAAGTGCTTTCTGAAGTGATGTGAACATTGACCAGACCTCTGTGTTACTTTGAAGTGCTTGCCTTTCCCAGCAGTTCTGACTGGTCTTTAGGGGGAAGTGGAATTGGCTAAGCTGGGTGCCTCAGTCAAGGATGGAGAGTGGCTTGCGTACAGCTGGTTTTAAGAGGATAGGAACTGGAGCCAGAGACAATTCTCTGTCCTCGGGAAGTTTAAATGCTCTGCAGCCTTGAAATGAAAGCACCACAAGCTGTTGGCTGATTGACTTCTCTGCTTCCCTGGTGATTTAGCTCGTGTGAGAAGCTAGGGGCGCTAGCTCGCTGTGGTGCGCCCTGCCATCAGGTGTCCCACACTGGCGGATGCCCTCACTGTTCTCGTGAATATTTATAACCTGTCAGCTGGAGGAACAGGGTCACTGAGTTATCACTAAGCTGTAGATGTTACTAATAAAAAAGCCACAAAGGCTGTCCTAGTGTCCTCTACAAGACTTAGAGAATATTTTCTCTGAGTCCTTTCACATTCTTGTTTGGATACTACAAAGTGTGTACACTTTTCATAATCTAACATTCTGTAAATTGTGTTTCCAAATGGTGATGGATGTAGTACAAGTAGAAATTAGGGTGTCCAAAAATGTGTGTGAATGGGAAGTTCTCTTCTAAAGTGTGGATGGTTACAGTGATTTAGAACTCTTTATAATTAGCCCTGAAAGGTTCAGAAGAGAATTCAGTGAAGCAGTTCTTTAACTGGATTAGAGAGTTGAGTTGGGAATGATGACTGGAGGACACTGTTGTTTATTAATAGCTACAGGAATCTTGGTAAACTATAAGTCAGATTGTGCCACATCTCTGCTTAAACCACATCCCCACACCCAAGTAGCTTCTCATTTCTAAGTATAAGCTGTTGAGTAACTATTACCCTCAATGCCCTGTTTCCTGTACCACCCACTACTCCCCACCTCTGATCTTACCTGTCTGACTGTGTTACACACCACTTTGCTCAGTCCCTTCTCCACATAGCCTTCACACCTGCAGTTTCCTCTGCTTAGAAGACTCTCTTCCTGGTGAAAACTTCATACTGGGCTCTCTCGTTTCCTGTAAGTTCTTTTTCACACATGCCACATTTTCAGCCATATTTCCCTAGCATCCTATCTAAAACTGCTTCTGTCACTCAGGTTTCTTCTCTCTCCTCTATGTGATACTTTTCATAAACAGAATATGTATTTTGTACACTATTTATTGTTCATCTTCCCATTAGAATGTAATCGTCTTGAAGGAAGCCATTTAATTTTATTTTTTAAATTTGTTTGCCTCTGGAATATCTTATATAAACTAATTTTTATTGGAATATAGATAGTTTACAGTGTTGCTTTAGTTTCTGCTGTACAACAAAGTGAATCAATTATACAGGAAGTAATTTTAATCTCATATTCACTACTGTGTCTCAGGCAACTAGAACAATGCCCAGAGCATAGTAATCATTCCATAAAATTTGTTCAAAAATAAATAGCTGACATTCATTCGTGTTTCTGCAATATGGTGTACTCTTCTGGGCTTCCCAGGTGGCTCAGTGGTAAAGAATCGCTTGCCAATGCAGGAGACACAAGTTCAGTCCCTGAGTTGGGAAGATCCTCTGGAGAAGGAAATGGCAACCCACTGCAATATTCTTGGCTGGAAAACTCCATGGACAGAAGAGCCTGGTGGCCTACAGTCCATGGGGTTGCAAAAGAGTCGGACAAGGCCTGACAACTAAGCAACAACAAAAACAATGTACTCTTCACCTACTTTATACATATATCGCTTCCTGCTTACAAGAATGCAGTTAATAGCTGTGGTTCTGTTTCCTTTCATTTAACTGAAGGGAAAACAGCGTTTGAATAACTTCAAAATGATATTACGAGGAAGAAGCAGTAGAGTAGGATTTAAACTCTGATAGCCCTGATCTTACACATCAAGCTCTCAGCAATATTTTACTCTGTTAATAGTGATAGTATTCTACCTACCTGAAACTATATTTATGATGATTTTGTGAGGGAGAGTTTATTTTCCTAAGGTTAATTTTCAAAAGATTCCCTTAATCCTGTTTCAAGAAAAATTTATCTTGGATGTGAATAATTGAAAATGGCATTTACTATTTGCTCCAACAGTAGAATACATAAACATTTTGAAACCCTTAGGAACACTGTAGAATAAAACCAATGAAATCAATGCCCTCATGGGGAGAGGAAACAAAACGTCTGGGCCACATCACTATGCATATGTATTTGTTTTATTTTCAGATGTTGATTGCAGAGCTTTATAATTTATATAGATTATAAATTTATTGTTTTCTATTTTTAAAGGAAAAACACTGAATTTTTAGATGTTGTTATAAAAATCAGGATCATTTTAGAATACAGCTAAGAAAATTAAGGCTTGCTGACAGTGACCCTCAAGCCCAAATAATTTGTTGGCAGTAAAACTCTTGATAATTACATTTATTGTTTGATAATTGAGAAAGTGTCTATTATATCTTATAAACTAAAGTTAGTTGTTTATATCTGTTTATCATTTAAATAGTAAATGCATGAATTACTTGAATTATAATTTTAAATATTTTATGTTTCATAGGGAAGAGGAAATATACATTTTTCATTTATAGATTTAGCTATCATTTTAATTATTCTTCTATACCTTTTATTAATTTTCATTTGTTGTTCCACAGCAAATTGAATATTCACCTTCTAACGTTGAACAGAATAAAGTCACAAATATTTGTCATTTTAAAAATCATGAATATAAATTGAATAGGATAAATTAAAAAAAAACCACACCTTTTCACCTATAACTTCCAGAAACATATGGAACACCGATAATTGCTTTAAACTTTTATATTCAAGATTGAAACCAATATCTATTGGTTAGATCCCTCTACCCCACCTCTACCAAGTGCTATGACATAGAGTAGTGTACATTATATCCATTATGTTCTTTGTTCAGAATGGATTACTTTAGAGGATATTGAGATGGACATATTTTTTTCAAATGAGTCCCTCATTATATTGTCATCTATTGATACGACAGCATGGGAATTATTCCTACCTGCTCTGTGTGTCTATGGTGAGCCTAAGACCAGGAGATGGAAGTTAGTGTAAAACAGAGAAAGGAAGAGGTGAGTATGGGAAAAGAGAAGAAAAATTAGCTTTCATTTTTTCATCTTCCCAACAGAATTTACCCTTTCAAGAGCTTTTAGTTCACATATTCGGCAGGTGACTTTGGAATATGCTGGCCCTCAGAGTTAGCCACTAGCTACAAGAAAGCATTTCTGCTCCAGGAACCAAAGGATTGTGGACTGAGGGATACGATTTTCAGAACAGGAAAAAAGGAGACCCCAGAAAAAACAAGGTGCTTTTCTTAGCAAGACAGTAAGCATGGTCATCTTAATATTTAAGGCAGTACATACCGTTGACATAATTCATTCCGTCCATTACCCTGGAGCATCTGTCTAATGAGATGCAGTACAAAACTAACCAGAGTCGCACCGCTGCGCTTTCACTTCTCAGACACCTGCTTCCCTTCCCTTCTGCTTGTGCAGACTGACCTTGTGCCAGTTCCTCAGCAGCGTGCTGCTGGTCCTTGACAGACAGCTCCTTGTTGGCTGCTCCCTGGTTTGTGATCATACTTCCTTGTTGCTCTCTCCTTCTTTCCAGATCCCATCTTGACTTAGTTCCTGTCTTACGGAAACTCCGTGGGTAAGCGTTGGTGAGATGTTCATTTGGGAAACAAGGCCTGCAATCTGTGGAGCAACAAGAACAGCTGGTGCTGCTGCTGTTCGGTTTTCTTGGCAGATGGATGTAGAGGGAATTACGAATGGGGAAGTTTGCCTCAGCCTTGGCTGCTAGTTTGTGTAGCAGTCTAACATCGCCAGCTCGCTCTCTCTCCTCTGCCACCACTCCTGCACCACGGCCTGACACTTTAATGTGTTCCCCTACGTTCACAGCCCAGGTCTTCCTGGGAGCCTTTGTTATATGCTTCATGCCCAGTATACCTTTTTGGTCACGACAAGAGGCATTTTCAGTTTTACTTAAGCGGTTTTAGGTGTACATGAAGGAAATGTTGTTCCACACCCCGAGTAATTTGAGGGCAAGACCTAACTTTTGTTTGTCCACTTATTTATTAATTTTAAAACAAACTTCAACGAATGTCTTAGTCTTCTAGGACTGCTATAACAGAATATCGTAGACTGGGTGGCTTAAGCAGCAGCTATTTATTTATTACAGTTTCAGAGGCTGAGAAGTCTACCATTGAGGTGCTAGCCTTAGTTCCTGGTGAACGAGTCTTCCTTCTGGCTTGCATATGGCCGCATCCTTGGTTTATCCTCACCTGACAAAGACAGAGCAAGCCCCAGTGTCTGTTCTTGTAAGGGCACTAATCCCAACATGGGGCTCCACCCTCATGGTCTCATCTAAACCTAATTACTTCCCAAAGGCACCACCTCCTAATACCACCACACAGGAGATTAGTGCTTCAACTTAACAGACTTTGGGGTAGGACACATTCAGTACATAATAGTGAGTTATAACCTATGAAATTACTGATTTTAACTGTACAAACAACATGGATTGAACCAGCTGCACAATCAAAACATTTTTTATCACCTCCAGAGGTGTTTTTTTTTTACGTAAGTTAATTCCCCTTCCCTATTCCCAGCTGGCCTCTGGCAACCACTTTCTTTAGCTCTACTTGCCTTTTTAAAACTGTCATTTAAGTAGAATCATGTAGTGTGTAGGTGGGCTTCCCAGATGGCAAAGAACCCACCTGCCAATATAGGAGATGCAAAAGATGTGGGTTTGATCCCTGGCTTGGGAAGATCCCTTGGAGTATCCACTTCAGTATTTTTGTTTGGAAAATTTCATGGGCAGAGGAGCCTGGCAGGCTATAGTCCATGGGGCTGCAAAGAGTCGGACACAATTGAGTGGCAGAGCAGTGTGTAGGTATATAGTCTTTACTTAAAGTTCAGCTTCTTTCATCTAACTTGGTGATTTAAAACTCACCCATTCTCTTGTATATGTCATTAGTTTGTTCCTTCGCACCCACAGAACTTAATAGTTTATGGGACAAAGTATCACATGGAAATATATAGATACTATGATTTAAACAGGGAATTGGTCACTTACATTTTATGTACTTTTATACAATGGGCTTTGAATCAATCGAGTATTATTTTGTCATATTATTAGTTCATTTCTTTTTATTTTGAAGTTTAATTCATCCTGCAGTTGATGGGCACCTAGGTTGTTTTCAGTTTTTATCAATAATGAATAAAGCTGCTATAAGTGGGGATGTAAGTTCTCCTTTTCTGAGATAAATGTCTGTGAGTAGGGTTATATCAGAGTGGGTTTAATTTGAAAAGAAACTGTTACTCTGTTTTTCAGGTTGCATACAATTTGAATTTACTCTGCAGTATCTGAATTCCAGTTGCTGTATATTCCCACCAGTACTTACCAGTTTTTAAAAAATATTTTAAACCATTCTAGTGGTTGTGTTGTGGTATGATGTTTTGTTATGCATTTTTCTTACTAACTTTTTAAGATTTTTTTCATGTACCTTTTATTTGTATAACATATGTAGTGAATTTTCCATTCAAGTATTTTGTCCATGTTTAATTGGGTCACTTGTCCTACTATTCTGAGTGCTTTGTATTTTCTGTATACCAGTCCTTTATTAGCGGGGAAGGCAATGGCACCCCACCCCAGTACTCTTGCCTGGAAAATCCAATGGACGGAGTAGCCTGGTGGGCTGCAGTCCATGGGGTCGCTAACAGTCGGACAGACTGAGCAACTTCACTTTCACATTTCTCTTTCATGCATTGGAGAAGGAAATGGCAACCCACTCCAGTATTCTTGCCTGGAGAATCCCAGGGATGGGGGAGCCTGTTGGGCTGCCATCTATGGAGTCACACAGAGTTGGACATGACTGAAGTGACTTAGCAGCAGCAGCAGTCCTTTATTAGACATGCTTTCAAATATTTTTTTTCCAGTGCATGGCTTGCCTTTTCATTATTTTAGCTGTCTTTGAAAAGAAAAAAATACTTTTAATATGTTATCAATGTTTTAGTTTATAGTTAGTGTCTGTATCCTATCTAATATATCTTTGCTAACCTAAGGTCATAGAAATTTTACAGTTTTAGATCTTCATTTAGGTTTAATTAATATTTTATATGATATATGGTAAAGGGTGGGGTTCATTATTTGGATTTGGATATTTAATTTTTCCAGCATCATTTGGTAAATGTTATTCTAAGATGCCTAGAAGCAGAAATCTAAGTATTGATTTGATAGAAAAAGGCATAGAAGAAAATGGTAATAATAGCCAACATTTTATAAAAGAAGCTGCTTTTTGGGAGGGGTCCTGATATAGTTTTAGTTTAATATGATTACATATCTAAAAAAAGATGGGTTGATGCATTATACTTTTACAACTTTCCAGTTAGGAAAATCACAGATGAGAAGTAAAAGTCCTTTGTTATTGTATATTTCTAAGTTATTAGTTCAGAAAACATAATCAACATAGTCACTCATTGAGTTTTTCTTATTGATTTCTCTCCAAATTTTTGAGATAAGAATATTGTGAATTTAAATGTAGCTTCTATAAACTGTAACTGCATTTTCATTATAGGATTTCACCTAATAATTTTCTACAAGTACTTATCAGAACAAAATTCCTGTTTATTCAAGCAGTATATAATTGTCAATTCATCTGGAATAGAAATACTTAACGTTTTTGTTCAAATAGATCCAATTCTATTATGAAAATTACTTTGGTTGCTCAATTAGGTTGATAGAGAAAATAATGATGAGACGGTCTGTGTTTTCCATAACCATGAATTAGATCCATCTATTTTCATGCTTTGAATTTGTAGCTTGTCATTGCAACAAAAGTCTTTTCACTTTGTTTCAGTTGTAGATTGTTTATATGTTAAGTGTCTCTGTTAAGCCTTCTGCCTTTCTATTGCATGATTTTAACTTGATTTGTTACCATTTTAGAATGGGTAAGCTCTTTGTACACACGACAATAATCAGAAGACCTATTCTTGAACACTGTAAGATGACCTGACCAGATATCATAGCTGAATAGATAAATTTAGTCCGTTCTTTAAATAAACAAAGGGTGTGACAGACTTGGGGAGTTCATTTAGGTCTTTCTTTATGGGATAGAGATGTAATGCACACTAAATCTATTTTTAACTCTGCCTTATGCAGCCTTACAGTAAGATTTCACACGTGCAAATGAGAATTTGTAAAAAAGAAAACCTCATGAGAAAATCTGTTTAAGCAGTATTGGACGTGAGAGCAAATTTTGCATTTTAATGTCAAATTAACTAAATAATTACTCTAAACTTATACCAAATTCTTCTTTGCATTAGGATCTGTGCTGTAAATGGTTTAAATATATGCAATACTTAAAACAGTGCCTAGAACACAATAAATGTTCCACTAATGTTTTCATTGCTATCTTCTGTGAGGGGAGGAGACACACAAATTTATGCTATTGAGTTCCTCAGTGAAAAGATTCCTAAGTGAAAAAAATGCTGCATGGTGCCTGGAATAGTTTGGAGAGTGTCAACATTAATTATTATGGAAATATTAGTCAGTTGCAACTAGTAAAATAAAAGTTAATCAAGAGGGCACACCAGAAATATTTAAATGAAGATACAGAATCTGATCACCGTATAATTTGTACTTAATAAATGTTTATACCTAATTCTGTGTATTTAAAAATTAACTTTGGAAAAAGTTACCTGCTTGGTTGCTATAACAAATTTGTAGAGAATGCATATCTCATATCAAATTCTCATTTATGGTTTCTTTATTACTTTTTAAGAGACTAGTTGGTATGGTACCCAGAACTATTTCTATTCATTTCCCTCCTTTTATGGCATGAAAATTCCTCTTTCCTTCGAGAAACCCATTTTCTGTGGGTTGCCTCCATTTGCCCTGTCCTTGTTGGGTACATTAATAAGGAATGGCAAATGGCTCATCAGGGTATCCTGTTTTCTCTGGCATCAGTCATATATCCAGTATTTGGCATATATATTACACTTCCTCCACCATACATGCAATTTGAGCCTTTCTCATACTTCATTAGGTGTGCAGTGGTCACTTGCTATTTCTAGCGAGGTAGGACTTCTGGAATATGGTTAGTGGACAGTGTCTTAGATAATAGGGACAGAAATTACTAAAAAAATGAAAATGACTGATCACTATGCTTTTCAAGCAGAGATAGGGTGAGAATTTTAGACACGGTGGAACGTTCTTCCTTGATACATTAGCTCTAAGCTTTAAAGCTAGGTTTCAGGTCAGTTCAGTCACTCAGTCGTGTCCGACACTTTGCGACCCCATGAACCACAGCACGTCAGGGCTCCCTGTCCATCGCTAACTCCCAGAGTTTACCCAAACTCATGTGCATTGAGTTGGTGATGGCACCATCCATCGTATCTTCTGTCGTCCCCTTCTCCTCCTGCCCTCAATCTTTCCTAGCATCAGGGTCTTTTCCAATGAGTCAGCTCTTCGCATCAGGTAGCCAAAGTATTGGAGTTTTAGCTTCAGCATCAGTCCTTCCAATGAACACCCAGGACTGATTGCCTTTAGGATGGACTGGTTGGATCTCCTTGCAGTCCAAGGGACTCTCAAGAGTCTTCTCCAACACCACAGTTCAAAAGCATCAATTCTTCGGTGGTCAGCTTTCTCCACAATCCCACTCTCACATCCATACATGACTACTGGAAAAACCATAGCTTTGACTAGATGGATGTTTGCTGGCAAAGTAATGTCTCTGCTTTTTCATATGCTATCTAGTTTGGTCATAACTTCCCTTCCAAGGAATAAGCGTCTTTTAATTTCATGGCTGCAGTCACCATCTGCTGTTATTTTGGAGCCTAGAAAAATAAAGTCAACCACCGTTTCCCCATCTATTTGCGATGAAGTAATGGAACGGATGCCATGATTTTAGTTTTCTGAATGTTAAGCTTTAAGCCAAGTTTTTAGTCTCGTCTTTCATTTTCATCAAAGGCTCTTTAGTTCCTCTTCACTTTCTGCCATAGGGGTAGTGTCACCTGCATTTCTGAGGTTATTGATATTTCTCCCGGCAATCTTGATTCCAGCTTGTGCTTCCTCGAGCCCCGTGTTTCTCATGATGTCCTCTGCATAGAAGTAAAATAAGCAGGGTGACAGTATACAGCCTTGATGTACTCCTTTTCTTCTTTAGAAGCAATCTGTTGTTCCATGTCCAATTCTAACTGTTGCTTCCTGACCTGCATGTAGGTTTCTCAAGAGGCAGGTCAGGTGGTCTGGTATTCCATCTCTTTCAGAATTTTCCAGTTTATTGTGATCCACACAGTCCAAGATTTAGCATAGTCAATAAAGCAGAAACAGATGTTTTTCTCCAACTCTCTTGTTCTTTTGATGATCCAGCGAATGTTGGCAATTTGATCTCTGGTTCCTCTGCCTTTTCTAAAACCAGCTTGAACGTCTGAAAGTTCACGGTTCATGTATTGCTGAAGCGTGGGTTGGAGGATTTTGAGCATTACTTTACTAGCATGTGAGATGAGTGCAACTGTGTAGTAGTTTGAGCTTTCTTTGGCATTGCCTTTCTTTGGGATTGGAATGAAAACTGACCTTTTCCAGTCCTGTGGCCACTGCTGAGTTTTCCACATTTGCTGGCATATTGAGTGCAGCATTTTCACAGCATTATCTTTTAGGATTTTAAATAGCTCAACTAAAATTTCATCACCTCCACTAGATTTGTTCATAGCGATGCTTCCTAAGGCCCACTTGACTTCACATTCCAGGATGTCTGGCTCTAGGTGAGTGATCACAACATCGTGATTATCTGGGTCACGAATATCTTTTTTGTATAGTAGTTCTGTGTATACTTGCCACCTCTTCTTAATATCTTCTGCTTCTGTTAGGTCCATAACATTTCTGACCTTTATTGAGCCCACCTTTGCATGAAATGTTCCCTTGGTATCTC
>SJYX01018717.1:110041-122537 GCA_006410675.1 Oreotragus oreotragus
TCTCTGCTTTTGAATATACTATCCAGGTTGGTCATAACTTTTCTTCCAAGAAGTAATTTAAGCCTGGAATATATTGTTAAACTAGATAACTACTGTGATCATTGGGCTCTGTTCCTTGATTACAGAGAAAGAGGACAAATGATGCTAATCAGCCTAGTATGTGATTTGCTTTTTGACCTTTTAAGCAAATTAGTAAAAATATATTTTCTCTTTACTCAGCAGATAATCTAAGATAATGTAATTAAAATTTAAAAATCATGAGGAAGAATACTTCTAGCAACAGAAATATTTGTTAGAACTATCCTTATGAGTTAAGGAGATACACAGTTCTGACTAACTTAGATCAAAATCTATCTCAAGTGACAAGTTCATAGACTTGAGGAGTTTCAGACAAATAACTTGTTTAGATATGGTTTGATCAGGTCTCTGGTCTACTCTGTGTTTCAGTTATATCTTCAAATTGGTGTTTCTCAAGGTGGCAGTCTGATGAAACATCCAAAGATTCCATTATTAAGAAGGGATTGATATGTGTTTCCAGAATTCTTTTCATAAATGCCGATTTGTGTAATGATTGGTCTAATCTTCCAACTAATCTCAGTGGCCAGAAAATTAATAGAATTTGTCCAAGATGTCCAGAATCATTTGCTGTGTGGATTACTGTGACAAAAGGGGCAGTGAAGAATTTGAGATTATCTCAGTGATTATAGAAAACTCAAGATATATCCAGTTCAAACCAACTCTCATAGCTACTACATGATGGAGAACTTTGGAATGATTGTTGAGGAGATAACCACAATGTCCATTCTTGCAGTAAAAAACACTCCAAATAGTTTGAAATATATGCAAAAACACATTATTTTATGGTCTCAATTTCAGAGGTTATAAAAGATATTAAAAGTTCAGAAATGGACATTTTCAGTTCTAGAAATGTAGTTGGCAAGCACCTTATTAATTATTGCATTTAAATTTTTAAAATTTTCAGTGATAGAGATCACTGACACATTTATTGTTCTTTTGTGAACAAAGGTAGCCAATTTCATTGTATTTTCAAAATAAGTTATGAAACTACCAAAGACTCAGTCTGATTTTTATGCACCTTGGAAAACAGATTCAGATGTCCACTGCTGTCTGTGGCCATAGTGGCTTCCAAAGCTACTAGAAAAAAAATAACCTTTTTTTTTTTTTTTTGGACCAAGAATGATCTTTTGATAAGATACTGTTAATCCTTAAAGATAAATACCTTGTTTGGGATTTCTGTCACTGTAGAACATGAGTTTAATTTCAAATGAATGAGTTTAACTGACACACACTTTCAGTACCCTTCGTCTTTTCCATGTATCTTGAAGAAATTACCATTCGTTCTTACTCTGTCTTTCTTGAGTCACATACAAATTGCTGCCAAGTGACAAGAGAAATATAGGAACTCAAACATCTTAGTATAGAATATGTTTTGTATATAAATTAGTTTTGGAGAATGAATTATTATACCCCATTCCAGTAACAGCACAGAATATTTAACTTTCATTATCAAGTGGCAGAAAGCCATAAATTGTGTCCTGTGATAACAATTATTAGAAGAAATATCAATATTTCATTTTAGTATACATCTGTGTTCGTCTAGTGATTTGAAATTTAGAAACATATATAGTTGTATCATTCCATAGTATTTTCTCTTTTACCAATAGTTTTGAAAGTTACTCAAATGATTATACATGTATATATATAATATATATTTCAGATATTACATGTAAAAGTTATGATGGTAGTAGAAAACACTAGGAGGCTCTAGATTAGATTTTAGCTCCAGCATTTAAGGTCAGGTGGGGCTTCCCTGGTGGTGCCGAGGTTAAAGCATCTGCCTATAATGTGGGAGACCTGAGTTCAATCCCTGGGTTGGGAAGATCCCCTGGAGAAGGAAATGGCAACCCACTCCAGTATTCTTGCCTGGAGAATCCCATGGATGGGTCACAAAGAGTTGGACACGACTGAGCGACTTCACTTCAAATTTAAATAATCACTTAAGTCATTGTGGAACCTCAGGCTTCTCATGTGGAAAATGGGGTAGTTCTCTGTATGCATAGTGTTGCGGTGAGAATCAATGAGATAAATAATAAATCACAAGGTTTATTAGTTTTCAGCATGTCAGTTCTACTCTTGACATAACTTAGAGGGTTATTGTAAGAACATAGAAGGAAACTGGGCTTTCCAGGTGACGCTGCTGCTGCTGCTGCTGCTAAGTCGCTTCAGTCATGTCCGACTCTGTGTGACCCCATAGATGGCAGCCCACCAGGCTCCCCTATCCCTGGGATTCTCCAGGCAAAAACACTGGAGTGGGTTGCCATTTCCTTCTCCAATGCATGAAAGTGAAAAGTGAAAGTGAAGTCACTCAGTCGTGTCTGACTCTTAGCGACCCCATGGACTGCAGCCCACCAGGCTCCTCCGTTCATGGGATTTTCCAGGCAAAAGAGTACTGGAGTGGGGTGCCCCTGCCTTCTCCTAGAACCTGGTAAAGAGCCTGCCTGCCACTGCAGGAGACGTAAGAGATGCATGTTCAATCCCTGGGTCGGGAGAAGGGTCTGGCAATTCACTCTAGTATTCTTGCCTGGAGAATTCCATGGACGAAGAAGCCTGGTGGGTTCCAGTCAGTAGGGTCACCAAGAGTCAGACATGAGTAAAGGGACATAGCATGCATGCAAGAAATAAACTATGTAGATAAGAGTATATGAAGATAATTAATATTTATTAGTAATAATTCTCTACCACTATTATCTAAATCAGTAGTCTCTGTTACAGTGAAAGGTGATTTGTTTCTGTAAAGGTAGTTATTTTAACTTCTGTATGGTTTTTGATTTCAATAGCCTGAAACTGACGAGAAAAGTGTCCATATTGACTTTTTTTTTATTTTTAAAATTCCCTCAATTTGGTTTTGAGTACAAAGAGCAACATTTGACAAACTCAGAGCAAATATTTATATCATTAACAAAAGAATGAAGAAAAGTGAATGAAAAAGATGTAAGCATCATACACAGAAAGATAATTTTATTTCTACATAAAAAGGGATAACTATTTCTGAGCTAATGGGGGTGTTAGGGATGAGTGAGAGAGGAAATAGAATTTAACCACCTGCGTGGAACTCTATTCCTATCAGCCTTGACCACCACTACCCAGCAGTTACCCAGTAGGAAGGATGGAAACTCCTAGATGTGAGAATCTGTGGACATTGTGATATTTACCCCACACCCTGTCTGGAACCTCAGGAAAATTCATCATTGTGGAATGTTCTAGCATGGAATCATTGCAGTGGAGAAAAGAAATGTTAGCAGTGTATGGGTAAATAGAAGACGTCCAAAGATAAGTCTCCCTCACTATTTAAATTTTCCTACTGAATATAGAAGAGATCTGAAAATGTCCACAGTAGAGTCAAATATGAGATAAAAAGCAATAAAGAGCTGAAGATGCTATGCTTGCCAAGGAGTTGGCATAGTAAGGAACGAAGAACTTTATGGTTGAGTTTGTGGTTCAGGAAGCCTAGCTGGCTTCTGAAGGGAGAATGTGGGACCTGAGGAGAAAGATGAGCTAATAGGGTGAGACTGCTAGGATTCTCCGGGTGTGATACTGCCATCTCTGCTGGGGAGAATGGAAAAATTAATCAGTAATGGATTCCTGAGCGTAACAATGGGAGTCAGAACATGCTACCCCCAAATGTGGCATCTCGGCATGTGAAATATCATAAACTGAAGGAGTTCTTAAAAGGTGGCAGAAGCAGGAAGGGCACTCTGACTCCTCACACTCTCATCCTCCTTCTCTGAAACAAGTTATAAAACTCTCGTGTGAAAGATACCTCACTATACCAGAAGGGGGAAGATATTCTTGTCACGAGGATTGGGAATTTGGGGTCAAGAAGTCTGTACAAACAGTGATTGTTAAACCAAGTCTCACCTTCCTCGTTACTTCTTCATTTGCTATCGTTGGCCGAAACCCCTTTGTCTTGTCAGTTCTTCACAAATATATTGTTTTTGTTGTAAAGGTATAAAAGTTTCCTGTTCTTGTCATTTCTTCAGATTTTTATTCTTTTGTGAGCACCTGTGTATATGCAGAAATTCAATAAAATGATATGCCTTTCTCCTGTTAACTCTTTCTTTTTCAGTTTAATTTTCAGACTCATCTAGGGACCTTAGATTGGGAAGAGCCCCTGGAGAAGGGCATGGAGCATGGCAACCCACTCCAGTATTCTTTCCTGGAGAACCCCGTGGACGGAGAAGCCTGGTGGGCTACAGTCCGTTGGGTTGCAAAGAGTTGAACATGACAGAGTGACTAGCACAGGGACCCTAAGAGGGTTGAGGAACTTCTTCTTCCCCTATAATAAGTATATGCACAGTGAACCCTCCTTCCTTAATGTCACAGCGGTAAGACTTTAAAAAAAACTTTACTTATTTGTATCATTTATTTCCAGGTCATAAGTTTTTGTTTCTTCAGTTTCTTCTGGTGTATCTTTTTCTTCTGTGCAGCCTCCTCTTACTAGATTTAGGAACAATCTGTTCTTTTTCAGTAAGGATTATCTGGCTGTGACAGGGAGGGCTCATGTATGGGATGGTTGGACAATGAGCTCTGTAATTCCTGTGCCACATCTTTGGGGGCTTTGTCTTCACCTGGATGTGTTCAGTGACTAGAGAATTTGCCTCTAAGCCTTTAAGTTCAGTATTACTCTCTGCACTTTTGAGCATGTGCAGTATAAACTCAGCACTCTTTTTGGGCCACTGACCCTGTGTCCAGCCCAGCTGTTTGGCCTGTGCAAATCTACCAACTTCATCGTTTTAATGATGGAATGGCACACATTGCTTCTGTAAAGGGCCACCCTTCAGATACTTTGGTGGCTTTTCACATATGCACACCCTAATGACCTGGGCGGTTTCATGAGTGTTCCTAAAATGAAAACGAAGGTTTCAGCTTTGTGGTTTGCATGATTTTGTGGAGTTTTCTGGGTCAGGTGAATAGTGAACCACTTTAAGAGGTCACGTCAGGCCACTTATCAGAGAAGCAGTGATAAGACTCTTAAAGTTTTGATTACTAAAAGGAGAGTGGAGGGAGAGAGGACTCTGAATTTGATTGGCTATCTCATCAAATTTTATACAAACAGGAAGTGAATATGTTTATTATCTAAATTACTTCCTTCTGCTCTAAGAAAAGAGCTTTTGAAAATTATGTTAAATTTACTAAGAGGAAGATAATTCTATTTTTTCAGTGTTTAAGTTGTTTGAACTACTGATAACGGCAAATTTAAAGCTGCTATTATCAAATTGTATTTGTTAAATAATTATCAGTTCTATTAAATAAAAGTATACGTAATTAGCATTTATAACGTTTGGTCACCATGGAATAATCAGTAATTTTTGTGAGCTTATAATGTGTCAACGTTTAAAATCTAAAAAAGTAAAGATAACTGATTTGTTTAATTATATTTATTAACCACTCCTATCTACTGCTCTAGGCTGAATAATATGAAATTGCTGATGTTTGATAATTTTGAGCTACTAAAAGAGCAATTTCATTTAGGGGAACTTAATACCTTCCAGGATATATAGAGTGCCTTTTGGTCACTCCAGATTGGAAGCACCCAGAATAAGTGATAAACAATGGTTGATAAGGTTTACAGGAAGATGCATTTAGCAAGAAACTTATTTTTATGATGAGTATAAAATTGAAAATAATTTTTAAAAAGTCATTGGATCTGGAAGACATATGTTTATGCTTCTTATAATATAATACAGTTTTTTTCCAGTGTGGTCCAGAGAACCACAAAGAACTTTTTTCTGGTATTAACATTTGATTAAAGAAGACTATGAAATTATTTTGGAACATCTTTCAGATTTTTAATCATGTACTACTTACTATCGATCAAAACTTTCTGGTTATTTTTCTAACTTTTATTTACTATAAATGTTGAAAACACTGTTCAAGTCAACCTTAAACCTGATATGTGTGTATATTCTTCAGTTCAGTTCAGTTCAGTTGCTCAGTTGTGTCACACTATTTGCGACCCCACGAATCTCAGCACGCCAGGCCTCCCTGTCCATCACCAGCTCCCAGAGTTCACTCAAACTCATGTCCATTGAGTCAGTGATGCCATCCACCATCTCATTCTCTGTCGTCCCTTTCTCCTCCTGCCGCCCAATACCTCCCAGCATCAGAGTCTTTTCCAATGAGACAACTCTTTGCAGGAGGTGGCCAAAGTACTGGAGTTTCAGCTTTATCATCATTCCTTCCAAAGAACACCCAGGACTGATCTCCTTCAGAATGGACTGGTTGGAGCTTCTTGCAGTCCAAGGGACTCTCAAGAGTCTTCTCCAACACCACAGTTCAAAAGCATCAATTCTTTGGCGCTCAGCTTTCTTGACAGTCCGACTCTCACATCCATACATGACCACAGGAAAAACCATAGCCTTGACTAGACGGACCTTTGTTGGCAAAGTAACGTCTTTGCTTTTTAATATGCTATTTAGGTTGGTCATAACCTTACTTCCAAGGAGTAAGCGTCTTTTCTTAATAGTAACTATTAAAGACTCATATATTGAAAGTTAGTATTTATTAATACTGACAAGGTGGAGTTTTGGCTTTCCTGGTGGTTCAGCTGGTAAAGAATCAGCCTGCAGTGCTGGAGACCTGGGTTCAATCCCTGGGTTGGGAAGATTCCCTTCGAGAAGGGAATAGCTACCCACTCCAGTATTCTGGCCTGGATGGGGTCTGCAGAGTGGACATGACTGAGTGCCTTTCACTGTCAATGCAAGTAAGGTGGAGTTTTAGGATGTACACAAATGGAGGTGACAGTTTAGGTGAAAGGAGCATGTTTTGGGCAGGTGTGCTTACATCATTCTGTGCACTTTGCTTTTTTGTGTTAACTCCAGTTTCAAATGATTACACTTTATATATGGTAAAGTTTGCGTTTCTGAGGTGTATAGAGAAGTAAATCAGAAATAATTAGGATAATTCTTTTCTTACCCTGTGTTTACTCAAAAAGCTTCTATAGTGCACAAGATAAGAAAAGTTATAACCACAAATGTAAACCTGCTCTCATGGAAAGCAAGTTGCAAAAGCAATATGTTTTCTAATGGAGATTATTGAAATATATAGACTATTAGCAGCTGAAAACAACTTCTTTCCTTCTCTTTTTCCTGAACACCCTTCTGCAAAGGCCTCTCCTGACCCCCACAGTGCTGTAGGCCAAGACCCCTTTTGGAGCAATCACAGCATTGAGCTTAGAGTGACTCTTCTCTGTGAAGAAACTTCAGAAATCCTGAGGACTGGTTGCCTCCCAAATCTGGAAAAGGGAATCAGATTCCATATATTCTTTCCATCTGTGATGTGCTAAGAACAGAAACGTGTGTGATCAATCTTGAAAACATTCCAAGAAAGTCATTTGGTGATGCAGTATTCATGATCTGTTGACATTCAAGATGAATCTGAGATGCCACAGTGATTCTCAAAGCCAAATTTATTAATATCTGTCAACCGGGATAATTTAGTATTTAAATCTATATCATTCTTGTCTATGTTTCTATACAAGAGACCTTCCATTTCCTTTCCTTACAAAACATTCCTAAACACAGCATCACACTTCTGTTAACAATCCAAAGAAACAACTGTTTCACGTTTACTCAGAAACAGAATACCTCAGCATTTAATTATTTAGAAATAATGAACAATGACATCAACATTTCTCAGTCTTCAGGTCCATGTTGAGTTTTGAAAATCTGGTTCATTTAAATTGTGACCAAGAAGTCTGGTTGTTTAAAACCTTGTGTTATTTTGGTCTTTCCATGAGTTTTTATGGAAATTATGTTTGCCATGGGAAAAGAGATTATGTTAAGGTCTTTTCACAGCAAAAGCATCTTCCTTAAATTATTGTGGATTCTATTCACTATGAGTTTTGTCACAGACAGGATTATCACTTCTAAAGGAGTGAATGTTTTAAAGGCTAATGGCAGAAGAGGTGACCTGGAGAAAAGCAAATTTAGCTAAGGTAATTTCCTTCCAATTTGTGATAAAGGCCAGAGTCTGAGATGAGAAGAAAGGAAGAAACATTTGGAAAAATGAAAGGATTTGGAAGTGAAATATAGGGGAAAATGGGTGGTTAGAGAAAGAGTACCGGTTGTTTAGAGTTTGCAGGGTTTCAGAGTCTTACCCTGAGGAATGCTGGGCAGGTAGAAATAGAAAAGGTAGTACTCATACAGATAATTGTGTGATTCTGCTCTTAAAGGTGTGATCTAATTCAGGAAAAAGTCAGGGAGACATTTGTTGGCATCAAAAAGGTATATTCAGTTTTCTACTTTAAATTTTAAAAAATTTGAAAAACAGAATATAATAAAAATGCCATTAGTGATCTGAGGTAACTGAGAGGAAATTGCTTCTCTTTGGACTGAGAAGAGATTCAGGCAGGAGAAATGAAGATAGAATGTTGGAGAGAAGAGGCAGGCAAGGAGTGAAGTGTGGGAGGAAAATTCCTTGAGCACCGAGCATATGTTGGACACATAAGTGAACTGTTTCATTCACGCATATCTTCTAATCCTCACAACAGTGGCTCTATTAGTAGATAATTTTTTCTCTAAAAAAGTTAAGTGCTCACAAGGGTGGGGATATATGTTCATACATAGCTGATTCACTTTGTTGTACAACAGAAACTAACACAACATTGTAAAGCCATTATACTCCAGTAAAAAGTAAAAGAAGTTCACTTCCCTGGTGGCTCAGAAAGTAGAGAATCTGCCTACAATACCAGAGACCCAGGTTCGATCCCTGAGTTGGGAAGGATCCCCTGGAGGAGAAAATGGCAACCCACTCTAGTATTCCTGCCTGGAGAATGGACAGGCGAGCATGGTGGACTATAGTCCATGCAGTCCACGAGGGTCTCAAAGAGTCAGACACAACCGAGTGACTAACAGTTTAACTTTCACCTGGACAATATCAGATAGTAATAGTGCTTGGCTTTCCTGAATAAGAAAACAAATTGTGAAACAAACAAAACAAGGAAAAGAAAGAGAAACTGAGAGGACTATTTGTAACTGGATGAATAAAGAAGATAGACATTTCTGCTTAGAGACAGCATGTGAGCAAGAGAAGAAATGATATAGAATAGGGTGTAGTGGGTATTAACTTCCTTGGTGGCTCAGACGGTAAAGCGTCTGCCTACAATGTGGGAGACCCGGGTTTGATCCCTGGGTCGGGATGTCCCTTGGAGAAGGAAATGGCACCCCACTGCAGTACGCTTGCCTGGGAAATCCCATGGATGGAGGAGCCTGGTAGGCTACAGTCCACAGGGTCGCCAGGAGTCGGACACGACTTCACTTCACTTTCTCAACTTAGTAATTCAGCTTCCAGGGTAAGCTCTGGTTCTTCTAACTCACTGGCCACTTCTCTGTCTCCTTTGCCAACTCCCCCTTCACATCCCAAACTCAGTTCTCTGGACTCCCCAGGACTTATAGTGGGTATTTGTGGCAGAAGACCCTTAAAAAAAGCAATGGCCACTACTTTTTTAGATTCCTTTTCTGTGTTGGGTATACTGAGTTCCCCTTGTTTAATCTTAAGTAGTAAGTGTCTATACACGCAATGGCCTTGTATTTGAAGACAGTCTTGAGGGAGAAGAATAGTGACCGATGGGAGGATAACTGTCAGCAGTTGTATTTCAGAGTAAGAGGTGACCAAGAGAATGACCATAATTCCTTACGGGAATAATAAGAAATCTTGGAATTCTGAATGTCCCTTAGTATGGGGGACATGAACCTGATTTATATATATATATGTGTGTGTGTGTGTATACATACATACATATATATATATATATATATATGAAAATTGACCCAGAAGAACAAGATTTAGAGGAGACAAATTAAATGTATTTGCCCCTTATAATTCTATTTTAAATGGGTTTTATTTTATTTTTGAAGGTTAGAAATAGAGGATTATAAATAGTTATAACTAGGAGAGTAAGATCACATGAGAGGTCTTGAAACCTGTTAGCCATTATGTTGTTTATTATTTGGGTTGCTAAGTCATGTCCAACTCTTTTGCAGCCCCATGGACTATATAGCCTGCCAGACTCCTCTGTCCATGGAATTCTCCAAGCAAGAGCTCTGGAGTGGGTTGCCATTTCCTTCTCCAGGGGATCTTCCTGATCCAGGGATTAAACGCATGGCTTCTGTCATGTCTCCTGCATTGTAGGCAGATTTTTTTTTAACTGCTGAGCCACCAGAGAGCCCCTGTTCGCCATATATGGATGCATATAATTCAAGTAATAATTAAAATATATTGTCTCTATTCATTTGTGAGATTCACCTAACCTGTATATAGCTTATGGTAACAGTGAATAGCTCTTTGCGCACTGAAACAGTGTTCCATTCACTAGATATAATCTGTAACATTATATCTGCTCTGAACAGTGTTTTAAAACTTTAAAAAATAGTTTCCAGTATTTAAATGCTGGGAGATTTCATAGAATCATCTGAAATTTTGACTTTCCTGCAACATGGGAAACACTGGCAGAGGCAGTTTAAGGTCACAGAAGGCAGTAAGCTGGGGCTTAGGAGCTGGCTGCTGCACTGTCTGTTCTAGGTGGAGCCAGCGTGCTCTGGTTCTTTGCAGGCCGCTCCACACATCTCTGTCCCTGTTTGTCTCTTTTTGGGCTTCCCTGGTGGCTCAGCTGGTAAAGAATTTGCCTGCAGTGTGGGAGACCTGGGTTTGATCCCTGGGTTTGTATGATCCCCTGGAGAAGGGAACAGCTACAAACTGCAGTATTCTGGTCTGGAGAGTTCCATGGACTGTATATGTATAGTCCATGGAGTTGAAAAAGTCAGACATGACTGAGTAACTTTCCCTTTCACTTTGTCTCCTGTGTAACCCCTGTAGGCATTTGAATTGTTCTTAGGAAAATAAACCTATCTATATTTAGCCCAATATCTTGAAACAGACTCTGTTGGTTACAGAGGTAGTATGCTACCTTCCCTCCTTTCTCAGGCTTCAGTTCAGTTTAGTTCATTTGCTCAGTTGTGTCTGACTCTTTGCGACCCCATGAACCACAGCACGCCAGGCCTCCCTGTCCATCACTGCAGGAGTCTACCCAAACCCATGTCCATTGAGTCGGTGATGCCATCCAATCATCTCATCCTCTGTTGTCCCCTTCTCATCCTGCCCTCAATCTTTCCCAGCATCAGGGTCTTTTCTAGTGAGTCAGCTTTTGGCATCAGGTGGCCAAAATATTAGAGTTTCAGCTTCAACATCAGTCCTTCCAGTGAACACCCAGCACTGATCTGCTTGGACTGGGTTGGATCTCCATGAAGTCCAAAGGACTCTCAAGAGTCTTCTCCAACACCACAGTTCAAAAGCACCAATTCTTCTGCACTCAGCTTTCTTTATAGTCCAATTCTCACATGCATAAATGACTACTGGAAAAACCATAGCCTTGATTAGATGGACCTTTGTTGACAAAGTAATGTCTCTGCTTTTTAATATGCTGTCTAGGTTGGTCATAACTTTTCTTCCAAGGAGTTAAGGGTCTTTTAATTTCATGGTTGCAATCACCATCTGCAGTGATTTTTGGAGCCCCCAAAAGTAAAGCCAGCCACTGTTTCCATGTTTCCCCATCTATTTCCCATGAAGTGATGGGACTGGAAGCCATGATTTTAGTTTTTGAATGTTGAGCTTTAAGCCAACCTTTTCACTCTCCTCTTTCACTTTGATCAAGAGGCTCTTTAGTTCTTCTTCACTTTCTGCCATAAGGGTGATGTCATCTGCATATTTGAGGTTATTGATATTTCTCTCGGCAATCTTGATTCCAGCTTGTGTTTCCTCCAGCCCAGCATTTCTCATGATGTACTCTGCATACAAGTTAAATAAGCATGGTGACAATATACAGCCTTGACGTACTCCTTTTCCTATTTGGAACCGGTCCGTTGTTCCATGTCCAGTTCTAACTGTTGCTTCCTGACCTGCATATAGGTTTCTCAAGAGGCAGGTCAGGTGGTCTGGTATTCCTGTCTCCTTCAGCATTTTCCACAGTTTATTATGGTCCACGCAGTCAAAGGCTTTGGCATAGTCAATAAAGCAGAAGTAGATGTTTTTCTGGAACTCTGTTGCTTTTTCCATGATCCAGTGGATGTTGGCAATTTGATCTCTGGTTCCTCTGCTTGTTCTAAAACCAGCTTGAACATCAGGGAGTTCACGGTTCACGTATTGCTGAAGCCTGGCTTGTGAGATGAGTGCAATTGTGTAGTAGTTTGAGCATTCTTTGACATTACCTTTCTTTGGGATTGGAGTGAAAACTGACCTTTTCCAGTCCTGTGGCCACTGCTGAGTTATCCAAATTTGCTGACATATTTTTCACAGCATCATCTTTTAGGATTTCCATCACCTCCACTAGCTTTGTTCTCGGGCTTTGTGCTGCTGCTGCTGCTGCTAAGTCGCTTCAGTCATGTCCGACTCTGTGTGACCCCACAGACGGCAGCCCACC
>SJYX01018717.1:122646-253257 GCA_006410675.1 Oreotragus oreotragus
ATAGAAATCAAAATAGAAGTGACTTATGTGTGTTTTCTGAATGTTGAGCTTTAAGCCAACTTTTTCACTCTCCTCTTTCACTTTCATCAAGAGGCTCTTTAGTTCTTCTTCACTTTCTGCCATAAGGGTGATGTCATCTGCATATTTGAGGTTATTGATATTTCTCTCGGCAATCTTGATTCCAGCTTGTGTTTCCTCCAGCCCAGCATTTCTCATGATGTACTCTGCATACAAGTTAAATAAGCATGGTGACAATATACAGCCTTGACGTACTCCTTTTCCTATTTGGAACCAGTCCGTTGTTCCATGTCCAGTTCTAACTGTTGCTTCCTGACCTGCATATAGGTTTCTCAAGAGGCAGGTCAGGTGGTCTGGTATTCCTGTCTCCTTCAGCATTTTCCACAGTTTATTATGGTCCACGCAGTCAAAGGCTTTGGCATAGTCAATAAAGCAGAAATAGATGTTTTTCTGGAACTCTGTTGCTTTTTCCATGATCCAGCGGATGTTGGCAATTTGATCTCTGGTTCCTCTGCTTGTTCTAAAACTAGCTTGAACATCAGGGAGTTCACGGTTCACGTATTGCTGAAGCCTGGCTTGTGAGATGAGTGCAATTGTGTAGTAGTTTGAGCATTCTTTGACATTACCTTTCTTTGGGATTGGAGTGAAAACTGACCTTTTCCAGTCCTGTGGCCACTGCTGAGTTATCCAAATTTGCTGACATATTTTTCACAGCATCATCTTTTAGGATTTCCATCACCTCCACTAGCTTTGTTCTCGGGCTTTGTGCTGCTGCTGCTGCTGCTAAGTCGCTTCAGTCATGTCCGACTCTGTGTGACCCCACAGACGGCAGCCCACCAGGCTCCCTCATCCCTGGGATTCTCCAGGCAAGAACACTGGAGTGGGTTGCCATTTCCTTCTCCAATGCATGAAGGTGAAAAGAGAAAGTGAAGTCGCTCAGTTGTGTCTGACTCTTAGCGACCCCATGGACTATAGCCTACCAGGCTCCTCCACCCATCGGATTTTCCAGGCAAGAGTACTGGAGTGGGGTGCCATCGCCTTCTCCATCTCGGGCTTTGTAGGCCCCAAGAAATGGCTGGGTATCTGTGATACACAGAGACAGAAGACATTCCCTGTAGAAGAATCAGGAGACATATTTAAAGTTGGAGGAGCAGCTGGAGAGCAGGGGAGAGGAAAATGGGATTCTAGAGATGAGGTAGATAAAATCACTAGTGAAAGTCCTTTCAGAGGGAACTCATATTCAGGAGTCTGATGAATTAACAATAGTTAAAACAGTCTGTTGAGGAGCTTCTTTAACTTGAGACTGTTTGTAGAGTTGTTTTCCCAATTTTAACGGCAAGCAATTTGTCAGAAATAATATCTGAAGAGAAAAAAGAAACACCTTCAGTCAATTGAGATGGTAAATGTAAGCACCAGAAATCCTATTGGAATACTTGTAGGTAAATACATACTATGGTAGAATCATATCTAATGAGAAAGTTCTGTTCTAAAGTAAGAACATGAGACAAACATCACATATTAAAACTAGCCTTGAAAAATTCCTATACTGCCCTTGTATCACCAGAGTGGGGCTTTTGCATTAAGCTGGAGAGATGGGTAAGACTGTGACCCCATGGACTGTAGACCGGCAGAGTCCTCTGTCTGTGGGATTTTCCAGACAATAATACTGGCTTGCCATTTCATTCTCCAGGGCATCTTCCTGACCCAGGGATCAAATGCGTGTCTCCTGCACTGGCAGGCAGATTCTTTATCACTGAGCCACTGGGGAAACCTGTTGCATGCCCTGGGGAAATGTGTAACAAGATAAATTAGGGGACAGCTTCCCATTCCCCCATCCTTTCCCACCCCTCAAAGTGAAAGCCCACTGAATAAGAAATAGAATTTGTATAAATGCCACTCCATGTGTGTGTGCTCAGTCCCACTCCATATGTATTAAATAGGTTGACTTTGAGGTTTTATGGTGGGGTGATTTTTGGTACTCTTTTTAAAAGTGCTCTCAAGTTTGATCTGTTTTTCTTTTCCTCATGCTGTTTCTAACATTTAAGTGAAAGAATGTTTTTATAAGACATTTAATAATTATGGTTTACTTTACAATCTCATTATTTTGGATAACCATGAACTTTTTTTTGAAGGGGCAAGCTGTGTTGCATCTAAATATGGTAAAGCTAATGTGTTTTTTAAAGCACTGGTTACCCCTTGTACGTGGGATGTGTTAATGTGTAAATAACAGCCTGATAAAGCATACTATATGGCCACAGTTTTCTTTCTGAACTTGCATGTAAGGGAGTCTGAATCAACCAAAGGAGGATTAATCAACCCCAGTGCTGCCTACACATTATGACACATCACACATCTCTTCACAGTTTGTTAGACAATAGTAACTCTCTTGCTTTTAAAACCACAACAGACAGCTGTTTTCCCACACTTTTTAACAGTGTTGAGCAAAAGAAAGGGGAAAGGCATGGAGCTGGAAAAGTTTTATGACTTAGAAAAATTAAGACTGACCTTTTTCTAAGACTTGTAACTTCCTTTACTTTCTCATCTCACATATATTTACATTTCTCTTCTTATAATTCACATGTACTTCTTATCTATGGCCTTGTTAACATTAAGTGAATCAGAAAAATACTGAGGATTTAACTAAAACATCATTGCTTTCTTTAGGATCCCCAAACAAAACCTTGTAAAGAATTTATAAATGTTTTGAATAGAGCTAAAATCAACACATCTGTTTTTTGATTAGTGACAACTTGTAAGGTGTGGTTGGGGACAGGATTCATCCATCTTTGGCTTTGTTCAAGTTTGCCAGACTAGAACTTGCATACCAGCGCATCTGTGTCTCTATAAAATTGTTGTATTCTTAGCATGATCCTGGGAAAAGATTTTTTGTTTTTCTTTTCTTCTTCCCAGATTATATTTTACTTCTGCTGGTCCAACAAAGATTGAAACAAATTGTGATGTATATATCGGGAGTGCATTTCTCTTGCAAGAAAAGGCTGCAGTAGAATCAACCCAAATAAAATTAATTTGTTAAAATTAATTTTCTTCTCAAGGGCATGTCATGTTTAGAATTAGCTTATAGTGTAGCTGAATAGTACTGAACTGAAAAGTACTCTGAATTTGATTTGTATTTGTTGCACTAATATTCGCCAGTATTTTTAAAAGCTATGAAACTTGCACTGTTGAAAATTGCATGTGTGTCATCCCAAGGAGTATCTCAGTGATTCAGCTAGGTTGTTCTGTTCATTTGGAAGATTCATATACCGTGTACAAATAGGCATGGTAACTCAGTGAGCTTATCTGCCACCTGCTTGCTGAGGACTAGTGATTCTTTATGCCTGGAAAACTAGCTTTTAAATGATTCTATTTGCATTTTAGACAACAAAGCATCAAATATAGATGTACATTGTAGATTATTTTGGCCATGGCAGAATAAAGAGTATAGAAAAAGTACAGCTTAAACACCATGGTGCAGATGGAGGTCCTCGAGCTAAAAAAAAATTGCACTGAAATTATTTACATCTATGTAATTACTGCATCATAAATAGAAGCAAGAACTACAGTCTATGCTCTTTATATTTAATCCCTAATGGGCAATTTACCAGGCTCCCTTGAAAGTATAAAGTGACAATAATCAGTGTTCTCAAACCCTTAGCCATCTTTACTGGATATATAATTAAAGGAATGAGTTCCTGCTTTGAGCGTTATATTCATGAGGACTTCTTGGACTGTAATTAGATAACATTATCTTTATCACAGCTCAGGGTACATATTTTATGCAGCTATTTTGCCATTAATTTTGCTACTATTTCTCTTTCGTCACAGGGAGCAGATGGTAAAATAAAGTCACTAGTGGGTCATTGAGTCAGACAAGCCAAAATGCATGGCCCTTCTAGATGATGGGGTTATGTAAGTCAGCACATGCATTGGCTGGGACAGGATTTATGAGCCAGATATTCTAAATGTCTTTTCTAAATATCTTGGCTATTGATACGAGTAATAAAGTGTTACTGGAAGTATGGCATTGTTATGGTTGTTGTTCAGTCACTCAGCTGTGCCTGACTTGCTGCGACGCCATAACCCAGAAGGATGGTACAGAGTTAACAGATCAGCCTGTGAGGGCTCAAAGTTGCCTGCTGAGGTGTTCATTTGAAATTTATTTATGGCTCATCTCAGTTGGGTTGCTGGGAAGTATTTCTTTTCTGCTAAACAATTTCATTTTGTGGGAAGTTTACCTTCCCTTTCTTTCCACTGTCTCTTCTCTCTCTCCCCGACCCTTCTCTCTCTCTCTCTCACACACACACACACACACACACACACACTCTCTCTCTCTCTCTCTCTCTCTCTCTCTCTCTCTCTCTCTCTCTCTCTCTCTCACACACACACACATACACACTCTCTCTCTCTCTCTCTCTCTCTCCCCCATATAATGATGAGCTTCCTCTTATAAAGATATCCTTTGAAATTATTTAACCATTGTTACAGAGTTTATCTTTCAAATCTGAACTGGTGAATTTATGATGGTGAGGAGATTGTTTATGTTAAAACCATTAAAATGAAAGCTATGAACAGACATTTCTTTGGGCAACAGGAAATGAACCAGATTGTGATTGGGTTTGAAGTTTATATCATTTCCAGGGGTAAAGAGACTCTTTGATGAGTAGAGAAGCTGGTTTGACTGTAGGGCTTCCCTGTCAGTCCCTCACATCTGTGAGTTACGAAGCTTTATTCTGACAGCACAAAATTAACTCACTCTCTTGTCCTGATTGCTTTCCCACAGTGTTTCCTCCATGGCTCTGTCCCAACAATTGTTGCAGCAGGAGGATGAGAGTGGCTTTGCTTCATGGTGGGTCGGCCTCATCCCCTGTGAGGGTAAGGAATCTGATACGGGGAAAGCTAGCCAGGAGGGAAATAGTTTTCATTACTTCAGTAGTCAATGGCAAAATTTTAGGTAGGGAGTTTTATCCATTTAGAGATGTGATGGTTGCTTTACCCAGCATGGGAGGAAAAGGCTAACCAGTTTCATCACCATTTTCTTTCTAATTAAAGTTTAGGGTAAAATCATTTCTCCCTTACAGAGGCCAATGGGAACATCTACAGTGGGAAGTTTTTGGCCCAAAGCCCAGTACAAGATGTAGTGCAGATATACTTTCCAGTATTGGGGCATTTGATGGTCACTGAACAAACACTGGAGTGCTATCTTGATTTCAAGTTGAAATGCTTGGGAAGGTGGAATGTTTTAGCTCTGAATAATGTGCTGTTATTCACATACTCAGGAGGATTAGAAAAGTCTCAGACTCACCAGGAGCTAGGTATGTCTATGAAGAAAAAAGGCATTGTTTGTGAGTAATGATTTTCACACCCTTTATGATTTCTGGGAGATTTGATTATTTTGATAAATTTTATATCAGTTAATAGAGGATACGCACAGATGAGTAAATAAGAATTTAAATTTCCTTTGAAAGCTTTATAATGTAGCTTGTCACTTCTTGGGTCCCTTCCATTGCACTGTTGGATAGCATGAAGAGTCTTGGCTTAGAGACTAGCAAAAAGGGGCTGACTATTAATAGAAAAGTGTGTTGAGTCAGATCATTACTTCATATATATTTATATATGTATACTTTATATATATATCATTACTTCATTCATATATATACATTTTTTTTCTACTCAAGTCACTCTAATGATGGATGAGTGGCTGAAGGAATGGCCATTTCTAGCAACTTGGGTACTTAATTTGAAGAAATGAATTCAAAACACAAAAGCTTTTAGAAGTATCATGTTATCTTAACATTTTATGACACCTTTTTATTCTTCTTTTGTGTATTTGTCAGTTAGCTTTTAATTAAAGATAGTAACTTATTATGAGAAATAAAAACGATAGTTTTAACTTGTTGACTTATTTAAATTATTCAGTATCTTGCTATGTGTATGTATACATGTCCATATAGACATATATAGTTTATATATCCCGGGGAAGGCAATGGCACCCCACCCCAGTACTCTTGCCTGGAAAATCCAATGGACGGAGTAGCCTGGTGGGCTGCAGTCCATGGGGTCGCTAACAGTCGGACAGACTGAGCGACTTTACTTTCACTTTTCTCTTTCATGCATTGGAGAAGGAAATGGCAACCTACTCCAGTATTCTTGCCTGGAGAATCCCAGGGACGGGGGAGCCAGGTGGGCTGCCGTCTATGGGGTCACACAGAGTCGGACACGACTGAAGTGACTTAGCAGCAGCAGGGAGTCTGTGTAAACAGAGAGGAGAAAGAATATGAGGTCAACCACTTGGCCAGTCTAACATTTAGGTTGGGGAAACAGTTCAACAAACAAGACTGAGAAAGTACAGTTAATATATCAGAGAGTAAATCAGAAGAGTATGGTTTCCCAGAAACTTAGAGACAAGAGGTTTTGAAGAAGAAAGTAACCATCAACTGTGAAGATGAATCATTTGAGAAATGTGAGGACACAGAAAGCACTTATCTGACCTTACAAGATGGAAGTCATTGTTAGTTAGCACAGAGTGTTTGGTGTGGTAGGGATTTCAGCCAGTCTAGGGTAGGTTCAAGAGCGTGTGTAAGAGAAACTATATTAAGCACTGCAGTTTAGAAAAGAAGCAGAAGAGACAAATAGGGCAGGTAAGGAAAGGGAGTAGTGGTCAAAAAAGGGAGTGTGGGAGAGAATTCAGCCTGTTTGCCTGCTGGTGGGCACAATTCAGAGTAGAAGAGGAAATGGTGACGTAGGCGGGCATGGGGGTTGATCTCAGGACAGAAGTCACTGGATGGGTCAGTAATTGGTTTTGGGAAATGGGGTCATTTTCATTTTCTCAGTTAATTAAAAAGTGAGATTATCAAAGGGAGAAAGCAGAGATGTTGGAGTTTTGAACAGAGGGGTGTGACTAAAAGCAGGGAAATTGAACTAATAAGGAAACGTGTTCATGGTGAGCTGTTAGATACGGTAGCAGACTTTGGCACTGAGGGTCCAATGGTCAGGACTTCAGAAATTTTAGGATGTGTTAGATGATATTTGCCATATTGCAAAGGCATGGATTTGAGCCATCCACCAGAGAATGAAATTGTCTCACCTAGGTAATATATAAATTTCCCTAATAATTCTTAAAAAAATTTTTTTAAAAACCCTAACAAATAAAAGCAAACATTTTCTTTTATATTCCCCCTAAAAAGAAAGCATAATATTGAGGTTGAACGTGAAGAAGATATCAAGGAATTTAAAAGAATGATGCCTCCTAGGGACATGGCTTTTAGGGACATTAAAGAGTGAAATGTCTACTTTAGTGACGATTTGGACCAGACATGAACAAGAATACCCCACTCCTTGTGATAAAGTATGACTGGAATGGTCTAGTCAATGTTTCAACTACTCACATGGGGATAGTCTCAGGAATATGGCATGTGGCTTGACTAAAATATGATATGAGAGAAAATCAAGAGCCTAGCCAGTCAGTAGATTCACAAAGATCTTAGAATGTATCCCTTACTACATTCAGAATCTCCTTTACTTTCTGGCTCTCAGTTTTAATAACCCTCATGTTTCTGGTTTTATTACAGGCTTGTACATTTAGGTAATAATCACACAGTTGCTGTTTCATCACTCTTCTGATTAAGTAGAAAAATAATTGTTTTCTTTCTAGACTACTGAATATATTTAAAGGTAACAATCAGCATTCATTTCATACTATAAATACCACTGTCAAATTTATGTCATATGATCCTTAAATCAGCCCTGTCAATTATTATTATTATTACTACTACTAATTGCCAAATTCAGACTTAAATTGAAGAAAGTAGGGAAAACCACTAGACCATTCAGGTATGCTGCTGCTAAGTCACTTCAATCGTGTCCGACTCTGTGTGACCCCATAGGCGGCAGCCCACCAGGCTCCCCCATCCCTGGGATTCTCCAGGCAAGAATACTGGAGTGGGTTGCCATTTCCTTCTCCAATGCATGAAAGAGAAAAGTGAAAGTGAAGTCACTCAGTCGTGTCCGACTGTTAGCGACCCCATGGACCGCAGCCCACCAGGCTACTCCGTCCATTGGATTTTCCAGGCAAGAGTACTGGGGTGGGGTGCCATTGCCTTCCCGGAGACCATTCAGGTATGCCCTAAATCAAATCCCTTATAATTACACAGTGGAAGTGACAACTAGATTCAAGGGATTAGATCTGATAGAGTGCCTGATGAACTATGGATGGAGGTTTGTGACATTGTACAGGAAGCAGTGATTAAGACCATCCTCAAGAAAAATAAATGCGAAAAAGGAAAAATGGTTGTCCGAGGAGTCCTTACAAATAGCTGAGAAAGGAAAAGACGCAAGACAAAGGAGAAAGGGAAAGTTATACCCGTTTGAGTGCAGAGTTCCAAAGAATAACAGGGAGAGATAAGAACGCCTTTCACAGTGATCAATGCCAAGAAATAGAGGTAAACAATAGAATGGGAAAGGGTAGAGATCTCTTCAAGAAATTTTAGAGATACCAAGGGAACATTTCATGCAAAGGAGGGCACAAGAAAGGACAGAAATGTTATGGACTTAACAGAAGCAGAAGATATTATGAATTGGGAAGAATACACAGAAGAACTATACAAAAAAGATCCTTATGACCCAGATAACCGTGATGGTGTGATCACTCACCTAGAGAGAGATATCCTGGAATGCGAAGTCAAGTGGGCCTTAGGAAGCATCACTAAGAACAAAGCCAGTGGAGGTGATGGAATTCCAGTTGAGTTATTTCAAATCCTGAAAGATGATGCTGTGAAAGTGCTGCACTCAATATGCCAGCAAATTTGGAAAACTCAGCAGTGGCCACAGGACTGGAAAAGGTCAGTTTTCATTCCAATCCCAAAGAAAGGCAATGCCAAAGAATGCTCAAACTACCGCATATTTGCACTCATCTCACACACTAGAAAAGTAATGCTTAAAATTCTCCAAGCCAGGCTTCAGAAATACGTGAACCGTGAACTTCCTGATGTTCAAGCTGGATTTAGAAAAGGCAGAGGAACCAGAGATCAAATTGCCAACATCTGCTAGATCATCGAAAAAGCAAGAGAGTTCCAGAGAAACATCTATTTTTGCTTTTATTGGCCACATCAAATATTTTACTCTGTGGATCACCACAAACTGTGGAAAATTCTGAAAGAGATGGGAATACCAGACCACCCAGTCTGCCTTCTGAGAAATTGATAAGCAGGTCAGGAAGCAACAGTTAGAACTGGACATGGAACAACAGACTGGTTCCATACATCAAAGCTGTATATTGTCACCCTGCTTATTTAACTTATATGCAGAATACATCATGAGAAGCACTGGGCTGGAAAAAGCACAAGCTGGAATCAAAGTTGCCGGGAGAAATATCAACAACCTCAGATATGCATATGATACCACCTGTATGGCAGAAAGTGAAGAGGAGCTAAAAAGCCTCTTGATGAAAGTGAAAGAGGAGAGTGAAAAAGTTGACTTAAAACTGAACATTCAGAAAACTAAGATCATGGCTTCCATTCCCATCACTTCATGGCAGATAGATGGGGAAACAATGGAAATAGTGGCTGACTTTATTTTTTTTGGGCTCCAAAATCACTGCAGATGGTGACTGCCTCCATAAAATTAAAAGACACTTGCTCCTTGGAAGAAAAGTTATGACCAACCTAGACAGCATATTCAAAAGCAGAGACATTACTTTGCCAACAAAGGTCTGTCTAGTCAAGGCTATGGTTTTTCCAGTGGTCATGTATGGATGTGAGAGTTGGACTGTGAAGAAGGCTAAGCACTGAAGAATTGATGCTTTTGAACTGTGGTGTTGGAGAAGACTCTTGAGAGTCCCTTGGACTGCAAGGAGATCCAACCAGTCCATCCTAAAGGAGATCAGTCCTGAATATTCATTGGAAGGACTGATGTTGAAGCTGAAATTCCAGTAGTTTGGCCACCTGTTGCTAAGAACTGATATGTTTGAAAGACCCTGATTCTGAGAATGATTGAGGGCAGGCGAAGAAGGGACAACAGAGGATGAGATGGTTGGATGGCATTACCGACTGGATGGATTTGAGTCTGAGTAAACTCTTGGGAGTTGGTGATGGACAAGGATGCCTGGCATGCTGCAGTCTGTGGGGTTGCAAAGAGTTGGACATGACTGAATGACTGAACTGAACTGCTAATAATAATAGTAATGAAATTTAAAGTGATTTGGTGATACATCTTTGCTTATGCAGCTGGGAAAGAGGCAAAGGTAGAACCAGAAACCAAGTTTTCAGATTCCAAAAATGCCCACTGTGTAGCCTTCCAAAATATTAGTGATCTTAAATACTGCATCCTTTGAGGATGCTTGGGGCTGGTGTATGGGGATGATCCAGAGAGATGATGTGGGGTGGGAGGTAGGAGGGGGGTTCATGTTTGGGAGTTCGTCTATACCTGTGGCAGATTCATGTCAATGTATGCCAAAACCAATAGAGTACTGTAAGGTAAAAAAAAAAAAATACTGCATCCTTTGTTAAGATTTTTCTGGCCAGGAAATTTCTCAGCTATATTTTGTGCTTAGTTGTGATATTTTTCCTGTTTTAAAATCTTATTTTGTTAGTGAAAAAGTAAGGACTTATAATAGAGGGAATCTTCAGAAACAGTTAATAATCTCTGAGTGAGATTCTTACAAGTCATCCAGTACCCACTCCCCCATTGTATGTTAGAAAACTAAGTCCCAGAAAAATTTGAAGACTTTTAAAATGTCATTCAAATAGTTGCTTGGATTACAGCAGGGATTATATTTCTTGACAGCCATCTCAGTGTGTTTTCCATCATGTTACACTGCCTATCGAACCTTAACTTCAAAAACCCCAACTCTGAGAGCTAGGAAGGACTCTAGAGATTGAACTTCACCCTTCTCATTTTATGAAGGAGAAAATACAGATCCAGAAGATTAAATTGTTACTGCAAAGTTATCTAGTGAGTGTAATAAGTTAGTATGGGACCGTGCCTGCTTCAGATTTCCACTGAGGCACAATAAGGAAAAGTATCAGATAACAGATAGTGTGGACAGCTTATGTCCCTGTCCTCATACCCTGAGTTTTTAAAGGAGACAGAACCCCAAAACCGTGACTCTTGCACCCCTCTGCCAAATCAAGGACATAAAAAAGATATCAGAGACCTTGGAAAGAGACTGGTAAGGAGATGTTGTTGGAGAAAATTTGTTCTTTGCTTTAAGCCCTCAAAATTAAATTTTGGAGCATGCTAATTTCTGAGCCCAAGACTGGTGATCTTTGAGAACCACCTGATGTGATACCACTAGATTCGGTGATAGAGTTGGAAGAACACTAACTTAGCTTTGCTTAAACTTTTAGAGTTCTCACAGAATATACCACCACTTCTTGTGAATCAGATATGGGCCATTTAAAGCAAAGGAGCCAACATGAGACTTTTGGCTCCTGTCCCTCAGTGCCACGCAAGGGGCAGGAAGACCTCAGCAGCAGAAAGAAGATGCGTTGTGGATTGTCCCACTGCCAGTCAGCATAGAGGTTCATTTCCCCAGGGATGTGGGCTCTTTGGGACTCAGGAGCCCAGGAGGGAAACTCCACAAGGCCCAGTAGAAGAAGCTACCTTTTGTCTTCCTTCAAGGCCAGAGAAGACTGTCAACCTGAGATGGTACCAGTCCAGGTAAAAACCATCTGATCTCTTCATTGACTGCAGCTAGTGAGTGAAGGAAAATCTCGACCAGAACAGGTGGAGGGCAGGACACCAACTCCATGAAGCAAATCTGGATTGTGGAAGAGAAGATTTAGTGATCAGAATATTTCAGTAGATATTCTTGAAACGAAACTGTTTTTTGGCTTACCAATATTTTAAGACATTGTGTTATCTAGGAGTGAGTGGAAACAAAAGCCCTGTGACTGTCAGAATTTTCATCAGGGGTAGGGAATTCATGGACAGAGGAATCTGGCGGGCTACAGTTTATGGGGTTGGGAAGAGTCGGGCACAACAGAGCGACTAAACCTTACTTACTTGGGGAAGGATACATCCAGGAGAAGACAGAACTGAAGTTACATTTTGTTCGCAGTCTGTGGGTCAGCATGCTGGGACTACAAGAATCATCACACAGTCTTCATTCCGCTCAGCTGTCTCCAAATGAAAGATGTGAGAACTGAAGAAGAGAAAATTTGTTTGGCTTTTATGACTACTTGTCACATAAAATTAAGAAAATATTCTTATCTTGAGAGATTTTTTTTTTTTTAATTTCACTGCAGAGCAGATTTTCATGAATGTTTGGTGAAGAATGAATGGATGGCATAAAGCGGTGCTATCACCGAGAGGCCTGAGGTGGGGAGACGAGCAGAAACAGCTGCAGATGCTAATGCCAATCAGAAATGAAGCTAATGTCTGGGGCACCAAAGGAAGGAAAACGCAAACATTGTGCTGTGTGCCAAGACCAGCCACCAGGCCCACCCTAGTTGTGTTGAGGACACCAGCAGTGAAGTGTAAATATGGGTCAGCCGAGTTATTTCACTTAGGCCGAGTTATATACACGGTGTGTATCCAGGCTTTCAGTCAGAAAAAGAACACATGGAGCTTGCTGGCCTGTTTCGAAGGCTGTGGAACCTGCCATAAATCTTGTTCTTTCCATCTCAGAAGGATCAACAGGGGCAGCAGGAGCCCTGCCTTTTTCCCACCACTACTGGCTCTAGCATATGCTCAAAATCATCACCCCTGCCTTGCAGTCTTAGAACTGGACTGCAGCCACCAGCGAGGCTTCTTTCGGACTTCGTGTCTAATTACAGCACTTCTGCCAGCCTGAAGGGCTGGAAATCAACAGGGGCAGCAGGAGCCCTGCCTTTTTCCCACCACTACTGGCTCTAGCATATGCTCAAAATCATCACCCCTGCCTTGCAGTCTTAGAACTGGACTGCAGCCACCAGCGAGGCTTCTTTCGGACTTCGTGTCTAATTACAGCACTTCTGCCAGCCTGAAGGGCTGGAGGCTTGCGATGAGTGACTCTTAGAGAAGGTCCAAGTGTCACCAGACTGATCCATCTCACAGACTGGCTGAAGAAGTTGGTTTTGGATGCAGGGTTTTATTCTTAGGCAAAACACAGTATCCTTATGACACAGGCAATATTAATGTCACATCCCCTGTGCCATGTCATGGTGTCTCTCAGTAATAAAATTGGACAGAAACATATAGAAAAGATATGGCAAGAAATCATAAAGCAACCAACCGGATTTCTTGGTGGTCCAGTGGTTAAGAATCTGTCTGCTAATGCAAGGGGACATGCATTCGATCCCTGGTCTAGGAAGATCTGACATGCCACAGAGAAACTAAGCCCGTACACCACAACTGTTGAAGCCTGCCCCCCACAAAAAGAGAGTAGCCCCCACTAACTACACAAGGCAAGGAAGACCCAACTCAGCCACAAATAAGAAGTAAAATTATTTTAAAAACAACCAACTGTGTTTTGGAATTGGATTGAAGGATATTAGAGAAACTATTCTTTATACATTTATAAATCAGCCATAGGATGTTGTTATAACACCAAATCTTAAGTATGATGAACACAGCAGAGCCTAAAGAATAGTTAGGTTTCAAATGATTACTTTTAGACTTTCATGGAAACTCTTCAATCATAGGGATTGTTATGAAAGTTGTATTTCTTTCCTTGATTAACTTAGTCACCCTTTAACTGTATTTCAGGTATGTTTTTAGTTAATCTGCCGTTAGCCAATGTCCTTCATTGTCACACTGCCAGCCATTTCAGGTTTTGTTCTATTGAAATATGAGCGCTGAACAATTGATGCTTTTGAATTGTGGTGCTGGAGAAGACTCTTGAAAGGCCCTTGGACTGCAGGGAGGTCAAACCAGTCGATCCTAACAGAAATCAACCCTGAATATTCACTGGAAGGATTGTTGCTGAAGCTGAAACTCCATTACTTTGACTATGATGAGAAGAGCCAACTCATTAGAAAAGACCCTGATGCTGGGAAAGATTGAGGGCAGGAGGAGCAAGGACGACAGAAGATGAGGTGGTTGGGTGGCATCACCAAGTCAATGTACACGAGTTTGAGCAAACTCCTGGAGATAGTGAAGGACATACTGCAGTCCATGGAGTCGCAGACAGTCAGACTTGACTGAATAACAAACAGTGTATCACCGTAAAACATACCTGGTGGAGAAAATGTCGGAATGTGCAGTGCTGTTTAAAAAACATTTCTCAGTCCTCTTATTTGGTAGTCTGCAAATATGACCACAGTTCTCTAATTCCTGTATCCAGTCTTCACAATGTGACTTTATAGCATCTGTTTCCCCACTTTTGAAATCTCAGCTGACTGTGTAGCTTGCTTTGGCCAGTAGAATGCATAGTGTGCCTGTTCTAAGTCTGAGGGCCTCAGAGGCTATTACTGTCCCCTCGGCCAATAATAAGTCAGTTGGCACACATGTGAATAAGGCCATCCAGATTTGGTGAGTGGCTGACCCACCCGCCAACTGCAGCATAAGCGAGCCAAATGGAGATTAGCTAACTTGCCACCTTACACACAGAGCTGTGAGCCAGAAAAAGTTTCTGCTCTGAACCACTAAGTGTTGTGTGGTTTATTATGTAGTAATAATTGGTATACCTTGTTATGTCATTTGTGGAGTTCTTTTTTCCCTCATTTTTATAAGCCCACATTCCTGGCAGAAAGCTCTGATAGTGTCTAGAGGCTTACTGTTGGAAGAGACCACAGCTAATGGTGGAAACTGTCTCTCTGTACCATTGCTCTGCTTCACTATAACTTTGAGAAACTTCTGCCTCTTAAATATGATTATTTCTGTAACCACAACAGAGAAAGGAAAGAGTAGAAAAGAATCTCTTGTTCCGCTAGTTTCCAGCTATAATATCACTGGCCATTGGGGGTTAAGCATACGAGTGTACCATCTAACCTAGTTTGGGGTCATGATCTTTGAGGGTAGTGAACTGTCTGTTTTCACCCTGGTATTCCACCTAGCCCTTAGCCCATGTGTAATACACCATAGTGGCTCAAATCGGAGAAGTCAATGGCACCCCACTCCAGTACTCTTGCTTGAAAAGTCCCATGGACGGAGGAGCCTGGTAGTCTGCAGACCATGGGGTCGCTAAGAGTCAGAAATTACTGAGCGACTTCACTTTCACTTTTCACTTTCATGCATTGGAGAAGGAAATGGCAATCCACTCCCGTGTTCTTGCCTGGAGAATCCCAGGGACAGCAGAGCCTGGTGAGCTGCCGTCTGTGGGGTCGCACAGTCGTATCTATGCGATACGACTGAAGCGACTTAGTAACAGCAGCAGCAGTAGCAGCAGTGNTTTCATGCATTGGAGAAGGAAATGGCAATCCACTCCCGTGTTCTTGCCTGGAGAATCCCAGGGACAGCAGAGCCTGGTGAGCTGCCGTCTGTGGGGTCGCACAGTCGTATCTATGCGATACGACTGAAGCGACTTAGTAACAGCAGCAGCAGTAGCAGCAGTGGCTCAAACACAGTTACATGAAATTAAACTGAAACCATTTGAATCCCTAACTATAATAAGGGAGGACATAGTACCTTATTCATCCAGCAGTTGCGTTCCAGTTTCACACAGATTATTCAGCTTTCTGAACAGTCTGAAATATTTAGAATTGTGACAGATTTAGTCAAGACTGAGCAAGATACATCAACTCTTGTGGAATGTTCAATCTAAGTTTAGGAAAAATTCTAAAATCCCAGAGAATGGTATCTGCAGATACTCTGAGTAGACCCAGATAAACCCAGGGGGCTCCTAGAAGGGTCTGGACTGAAGAAGAAAGCTGTCAGCCACTGTCTCATTTCTTAAGCCCTAAATGTGTGAATTGAAGTTTTGGGGGGTCCAGGATCTGTGATCTAAGAATGTATTATTTCCCAGGCCTTATGAACTCAGTATCCTAGAGAGCAGACAGCTTTTCCAGGGTAGCACAGGAGAGCTACTCCATAGTATGATAATCAGTGTCTTTATTCAGGAAGTAGCCTATGAGGTTCCCCCCTGATGAGAGCCCTCTCCCCTCATTATTCATCACTGCCTTCTCCATATGCTTCAGCTGTCCTGAACACTTCCTTCTGTTTTCTACTTCTGTGCTTTGTGCTTTATTCCTGCCTAGACTACAAAATTCTCTTATAAAGTTCTCATAGTGGTCACCTTTTCAACTTTTAAAACTCAAGTGCATCTTCTTATGTAAGACCCTTTCCAACTGCATCCCTTCACATTCATCTCTTAAATAAGACTTCTCTCTCTCATGATGATTTTTTCTGTGAGTGTGTGTGCAATATATTGTCATTGCTTATGGATATTTTTGCGAGAGTTTATTACCAGATTTTCACTTCTTTAAAGGCAGAAACCATTCCTTACCTATGCTACTGCTAAGTCACTTCAGTCGTGTCCAACTGTGCAACCCCATAGACGGCAGCCCACTAGGCTCCTCTGTCTCTAAGATTCTCCAGGCAAGAATACTGGAGTGGGGTGCCATTGCCTTCTCCAGTGCATGAAAGTGAAAAGCGAAAGTGAAGTTGGTCAGTCGTGCTGACTCTTAGCGACCCCATGGACTGCAGCCTACCAGGCTCCTCCACCCATGGGACTTTCCAGGCAAGAGTACTGGAGTGGGGTGCCATTGCCTTCTCCGTTCCTTACCTATATTTATATGAAACTTTCACATTAGTGACTGCTTCATACTGATATTCAATGAATATCTATTGAAAAATGTGTAAAGAAATATATTGTCTAGCATTCTGCTTTTTTGAAGTGGTTAGTAAATCATTCTAAACATACGCCCTTTCAAGTTTGATGGGTTTAAATAAGTATTACTTGATTATTTTGTTTGTTACTTAACATCTCTATAGCAGAAGGACAAAGTCTTAGGAGCAGCAGTGTTTTATATCTAAGGGAATATTTTTTTTTCTTTAGTCAGAGGTTTGTGCTTTACGCCAATAATGAAACAGAAGATCAGTTACATTGCTGATTCATGCTTTATTCACTTGGAAATTTTATTAATGGAGTGCAACTTTATATGTAAGAAATTGTGAGCAGTATGTAAGCAGTGCATATAATTATGCATATATATGAAACTAAGAGTAGGAATAAATAATACTTTTAAAAAATTATGTAGGAAAAATAACTTATTTAAAAAACATACTGAAACAGGAAAAAATATACCATATGGGTTATATCAGTAAATTACTAAATCACTGTGATCAAGTTTAAATTTTCTTCATTTTAGTTTTTTTAATATAAAAAATAAGGGCAATAATAAATAGTTAGCACTCCTCCAGAGACTGCAAACTGGAATGAGAAAATACAGAGTGATCATTTTGATCACTTTAGGAAAATAGCAAGCAGCAATCACAGTATAAATAATATATTTTAGTTTAAAAATCAGTGTGTGATGAATTGAGCTGACACTGTGACATTAATACTTTAGGATATCTCAAAGCCTCTCATGCATACGATCCATGTAATAAAAGCTGATTCATTCTCACTCTTGGCAAACCTGAGAAACGTGTCAGTATCTTAACAGAGAGTAAAGGAAATGACCAAAATATTTTAGGAATAAAAACCTTCTCAAGAGGAAAAAGAAAAATTCTTGTGTCTGAATTATTTAGTTTGGCTTTTTAACATTGGTCAGATTTCCTGAATAACTTTTCAGCTCCTACTACATTTATATTAATACATGTATCAGCATATAGGAGTGGCCAAAAACACTGGGGGTAGAACAGAGAGGAGAAGGAAGGGAGAAGCCATGCTGTTCTTTGCTCGCTTTTCCTGTCTTCCAGAGGCTTTTCTGTAGTATCTACATTGTCTTGTGGCTCCCTTAGGACCAACTCAGCTGCACCCTTGAAAGTTTCACTACCCACCAGGTGGATTGTGGATGTGCAATCACCAATGAGAGCTTAAATTAAAAAAAAAATCCCCAGAATCAGGTGAAAAAATGATTTCTCCTTTTGCCAACCAAACGTGTTGCACTGTTGTCTTAACTGGCAATACTTCTACCCACATGTGACTTTCCTGTCACAACTTTCAACTTTCAAGATATAAAACCAGTTTACTGTTGATTTCTTACAAGATAAGGGAAGAAATCTCTCAGACTTTCAGTGTCTAGGCAATATCAGTATATCTTTTTCTCTCTTCCTAAACTGAGGTGAAGGAAACAGGTACTCGGTCTGTACTGTCACACTGTACACCCTTCTTCATGGCAGTGCAAAAAGCAGATTATTATCACCCATGGAGAGTTAATATACCTCAAATGTCCTTTTTAGTTATATGAGCGCTGTAAAGAAAGATTGCCATGTTAAAAAGCAGAGACATTACTTTGTCAGCAAAGGTCCATCTAGTCAAGGCTATGGTTTTTCCAGTAGTCATGTATGGATGTGAGAGTTGGACTATAAAGAAAGCTGAGTGCCGAAGAATTAATGCTTCTGAACTGTGGTGTTGGAGAAGACCCTTGAGAGTCTCTTGGACTGCAAGGAGATCCAACGAGTCCATTCTAAAGGAGATCAGTCCTGGGTGTTCATTGGAAGGACTGATGCTGAAGTGGAAACTCCAATATTTTGGCCACCTGATGCATTTGAAAAGACCCTGATGCTGGGAAAGATTGAGGGCAGGAGGAGAAGGGGTTGATAGAGGATGAGATGGTTGGGTGGTATCACCAGACTCAATGGATATGAGTTTGGGTAAACTCTAGGAATTGATGATGGACAGGGAGGCCTGACGTGCTGTGATTCATGGGGTTGCAAAGAGTCAGACACGACTGAGCAACTGAACTGAACTGATAGAGAAAGAGGAAAGATACCATCCTCAAGATTCTGTAGTACTTCCATAACCATGGCTCCATGAAATAAAGAGATCAGATAAGTATTGAAAAGGGTTAACTTTTGGTAGGGTTGATTATAACAGTATGACAAACTTGGAAAAAAAATTAGATTATTTATCACTTTTATCATGTACATAGTTTTTGCATATTTATCAATATAGTTGCATTTAAGCAAAATTTAATCATAGTATCATATTTCAGGGGCATTTCTTAATTGCTGAGATTCCACAAGCTCTTGAATGTTATTTTTTTAAATGTATTTTATTGAAGTATAATTGGTTTACAATACTTTGTTGATTTCTGGTATACAGCAAAATGATTTGGTAGTATGTATATTTATTCTTTCTCATATTGTTTTCTATTATGGTTTATTTCAGGATATTAAATAGAGTTCTGTGTGCTATACAGAAGGATTGTGTTGTTTATTCATTCTCTCTATAATAGTTTACATCTGCTAATCACAAAATTCCAATCCATTCTATCTCCCATTCTCCCTCCCCCTTGGCAACCACAATCTCTTCCTTATATCTGTGAGTCTGTTTCTATTTCATAGATAAGTTCATTTGTGCCATATTTTAGATTCCGTATATAAGTGATAACATATGGTATTTGTCTTTCTCTTTCTGACTTCCCTTGGTATGATAATCTCTAGGTTCATTCATGGTGCTGCAAATGGCATTATTTTATTCTTTTTTATGGCTGAATAGTATTCTGTTGTATATATATGTACTACATCTTTTTATCCATTCATCTGTTAATGGACATTTTAGGTTGCTTCCATGTCTTAGCTGTTGTAAATAATGCTGCTGTAAACCCTGGAGTGCATGTACCCTTCCAAATTATAATTTTCTCTGGATATATGTCCAGGAGTGGGGTTGCTGGATTATATGGCAACTGCATTTTTAGTTTTATAAGTAACCTCCATAATGTTTTCCATAGAGGCTGCACCAGTTTACTGAATGTTGCCTTTTACAGATAGACAAAAGATACTCAACTCTACTTAGACATTTTGTCATGTGATGATTTTTTCTGTGAAATTAAGAACCATTTAAACAGTACAGATTTTCATAATCTCTGCCTATTTCCTTTTCTCTGTTTGTGGGAGATCCAGTAGTCCATTTTGGCATCCTTCCCTTTCAGAATGGCACTTTTCAGAGGATGATTATTTCCAGATCTTTTGACCATTAAATATTTCCTGTAGGCCCTTAGTTTGAAACACAGAAATAGGAGTAATTATCGAAGAGGATCATTTCAAATTCAGTGGCACTAAATATTTATCAGTTGATCAACAGAAATAGTATTCCTGATGTATTTCCTAATGCCTGTTGTAGGTCTTATCTCTAGATCTTCATTGCCCTTATGGGAACCACTAGTCACATGTGGCTATTAAGCACTTGCAGTGTGGCAAGTCCAAATTGAAATGCACTGCAGGTATCACATACTAGGTTTCAAAAATTTAATATCAAAAATATAAAGCTTCTCATTAATCATTTTTATATTGATTACAGTTAGAACTAACAATATTTTGGATGTATTGTGCTAAGTAGCCTATATTAAAATTGCTTTCACCTAATTTTTAATGTGGATACTATAAAATTAAAATTACCTATATAATTCACATTCGTGACTCATTGTATTTATGTTGCTGTCACAATTCTAAAAAAGATTCCTTTTAAGTCTCAGACACCTTCTAAAATGAACACTGTAATACACCTACACAGTGAGTGCACATTCCTGTTAATCCTGTCCGTGGTTTACAGGTTAAGAATTTATGGTACAAATAATATTCAATCAAACAAAAACCAAATGCCATTTGATTCTCCTAACTCAGCATTTTCCTTTGCTAACTCAGCAACTTGCTTCTCTGAATTGCATTTGGATTACAATAGACATGGGTTTTGGAATATCAGAATATTTTAAGTTCTTTATTGTATTTACCAAGGGTATTGTTAGGATGTTGATCACTGCCTTATGAGGTTCCAGAGACATACCTCATTTCATATTACAAATGTATTCCTAAGAGGTTATGAACAAATAATCTTGTAACTTTTAAGTATATTCTCACTTGACAGACTAGTATTTAAAGGTAACCTCTAATAAATCATTTGGTCAATTAAATGAGAAAATTAATTACTTTGTTGCCCATTATTTGACCAAAACTTTCATTTAATCTCCAGAAAAAAATTAAGATAATTCCCAAATATCTCAAATACAACATGCCTTTTGAAAAAAGTAAACTTGATTCATGCCTCATCTAAATTCCTTTCTGATGACTAATAGCTTCTACAACTTGGTTGAATCAAGAATGCTGAAACAAACAAAGTGTTCAGGTTTCATTGATTTCCATTTCTTTGTCATAGTAGTAGCAGCTTGTAGTCAGTGATCTTTGAAGTTCCTCTTACCTCTAATTTTCTTTGACATTTTCTTCTGAATCCAGATGTTTAATATATTGAGTATCCTTAAAGCAGAATACATAATAGTTAGTATTGTTTGTGATTCAAGAGTAGACTGTACTCCTAAGTATTGTTTCTCTGTTGCATTGAAACAATTATGTAATCCTCTTCATATTAAGAAGTGTTTGGTTTCATATTTTATTTTGAACACTGACACTTGAAAAATGTCTGTAGTGTTAGCAGAGTACTCAAGTCTTAAAAGTAAGGAATCCGAAGCCTATGGTGATAAAACTATTCATTTATTCTACTTCTATTTTTTAATATCTATTGCTGTCTTTTATTTTTCTCCTGCTATTATCAATTCTGAACCTCTCCAAGGAATTTATTTAAATTTTTAGTACTACAAAACATCTTTTCTAACCTCTGTTGTAGAGTATTCACTGCTTTCAAAGGAAGAGTGATTACATTTTTAAAAATAGAGTAATCATTATAAAACATTGCACTTTAAAGCTTTTAAAAATCGTCTTTTAGAAAAAAAAAAAAAATACAGCCAGCACTGAGTTCTCCACAAAAGAGTGAAGGGAACACACCAATAAGTGGTAGTGTATTATCTCTACTAGTTTGTCTCGAATCATGAAGCCTCATTTGACTTGATTTGTGTAGTAACTCCTGGATTTGCTGGCACAGTGGTAGCAGTAATGATGCTGATGACAATGGTAATGACAGTTCCTCTAGGCTCACAAGGACCTCAAAGTTTACCTAGCTGTAGAGACTGCCCCGAAAGCCTTATAGACTGCGGGTTTCACCATAAATTTGTATGCAGGGCACAGGATTGCTTTTTGATGGGAAGGGTACCTGTGAAGACTTCCCAGAGCCAATGATGAAACATGATAAAACATTCTTTTACATTTGACTTTTTAAGAGATAAATGATTCTTAAAGTCTGACAAATGTTTACTTTTTTTCAGATTTTTTTTTTGTTGTTGTTTTTGAAGAGAGTAAATTTAGCATAAAGAGCTTTCAAGAATATTGAATTTATAGTTGTGGGTGAAAAGAGTCTGATTGCTAATACTAAGAGGAGATTTTACAAGTTCAGAATCAAGGAAGCATTGGCCATCATTTGTGATGTGCCACAAGGAGGAATCACTGAACTGTACCTGCTTCCTGCCCCAAGAAGTCCCAACCTGTCCTCTAACCTGAAAGGAACTTCTAATTCCAGATGAGAATCAGGCAAAATGTTTGGTACTTGTCCATAGTCAACAGATCAGTAAAATTGCATTGTACTAGTGATTAAAGAGAAACTACCATTTCCCTGCTTTCCAACCTGAACAGGCAACACAGAAACATCAGTCTGTGGTCTCGCTTGGTGTTCCAGCACACTGAAAGTGGCCTTCCTTGCATGTTTGAGAAACCAAGTCATGCTGCGTTTACTGATACTAATTGTCAAAAGATAACGGTGAATGGCCAGGGGATTCAATATAGTTTTGCATCAATTATTGCATAAATCATACAGCTGTTACATACTGCTTTTCTGTCAGTGAAGAAAGTAAAAATTAACTGGGGAAAGAAAAAAGAAGAAGAAAACAGTGTTGTGTAACGATGTGTTCCCATCATGACTTCTGAAATGTGTTTGTTTCAAAGAGCTTTTGAAACCACAGCAACATGATTTTTTTCCTTAGAAATGCCAAAGATAGTGATCTAAACGCAGTTTCAAAATATGGTTCCTTAATTTCTCTTCCCCCTGCCGAACCTCCCCCATGAACATCGTAATATCTTTCTTAGGTATAGCCATCTGGTTTGGGGAAGAGAGACACTGGAATATGTCAGCCCTAAAGAACAATTCTTGACTTAACTAATAGGTCGAATTGAGGCAGGATGGAATTATTCCCTCCTGAGCCTGCTCATCCTGAAACTAATCCCTGTGATTCAAGTGGTAAGAAGTACAGTATATGAAAATGGCAACAGTCCATATATTATGCCTTTAAGGAATGCTCAGGTATTATTTATTTCAATGCATTCTATCCTAGTACTAAGATTTCAGAATTTATAAGGGGATGTTCATTTTCTCCCTTTTGGGAGAGTTAGAAATATCTCGAGTTCAGAAGATTTTATTGGCATTGATTCATTGCTGTCTATATTATACCAAAAATAAATGATGCTTTAAAAAATACTTCTCATTTACAATCAGATTGATAATTGTCAGCCTCAACAGTTGAATGTTAAAATATTTTAAAATAATGTGGGGAATGTGCAGTGTCACCATAAGGGATAGTGTCTTCATTGAGGTCAAAGATTTTTGTCTGTCACTTTAGTCATAAGAAAGACTTTGCTGGTAAATATAAGTTGGCATCAATTAGATTTTAAGCATCCATTTTACAATCTTAGGTTTTCAAAGTAAATATGCATTGTAAATATATGTTCACTTATTTGGAGTATTTTATTTAGCATGTGGTCCAAATATTCTGTTATAGAATTTTCTATAATAACTAACTTATAAGAGTGGTTATGCATGTAAATAATGAAGGAGAAGAGATAGTACAACCTGTCTCTTATACACATCTAGATGTGTATAAGAGACAGATCTTAAATAGACCCACTTTATTATTTTTTAATGGAAGTATAGTTGATTTANCTGTTATAGAATTTTCTATAATAACTAACTTATAAGAGTGGTTATGCATGTAAATAATGAAGGAGAAGAGATAGTACAACTATGTGATACTATATCAAAGTCTGTGCTAAAATGCTTTAAGGGAAAAAATGAGACATACATGTATGAAAAATAACTTGTTCTTAGTCTAAAGCCAGTTATCTAGATAGACTATAATAGAAACATGTTTCACATTTAAAACATTATTGATAACAGCTTTTATAATATTTCTCATTATCTTTTAAACTAAGAGGGACCCTTGAACTTAACATGTGTTCATCAAAATCAGAGTAATGCAATCAAATTTAATTTTAAAATTTGGTTCTAAGAGAACCAAAAAATCATACCAATTAATAATCAAGCTCAAAATTATATTTAGAAGTAAAATATCATTAGACCAGAAATATTATTAGTTTCCCAATTAAAAAAAGTTTTTTTTTGGAAAGCAAAGACTAAAATTAGTATAAAAATTTGCTCAATTATTTATTTTTTGTGAGAGAATCATTATTTTGATATACTTCATAGCCACAATTATGTATAAACTCAGGATTTTATTATGAAAATAACGATTCTCTGTCTGTATCATTCAGACATTATACTCACCATCTACCTCTGTCACTTTGCTCTGTGTTCCCAACTGGTTCTTTATTCCCGTTTTCTTGTTATATTCTTTTCATTTTGGGGTTTATAGTCATTCCAGAACTTAAACTCACAGTGATATGCTGGTTGGAAGAAATGTTTCAGACTCTGCCTTATGATAATATTGTATTGTACTGTAAAAATAAAACAGATTTGCCTTATCTTAATCATCTAAACTTTCTCTGTCCAATTTGGTAGCCTTTAGCTGTGGTTATTTACATTTAAATTAATGAAAATAAAATCAAGAGTTTGGTTTCCTTGACTACATTTGAAGTGCTCAGTAGCCTCATGTTGTTAGTAGTAACATATTAGACAATGTAGAACAGTTCCATCTTGCAAAAAATTTCTGTTGGAGAGGACTGATAAACTAGATCTATAGGCAAACTTTTGGACATGCCAAATAGAATGTTACAGTATTTTCATAAGTACAGAAAAGAATAATGACTCTATCTCATCATATAAACTCTAATAACAAACGAGGAAGGCCTAAACATGAAAGTACAGCACTGAACTGGAATTACATTAAACTCAGGACTAATAAATTTCTCATACATTTTATTGTCTTGACTTTCCAGTATCTTCCCTCCTTCCTCTACCACTATTCAGTAACCCAAGTTTATGTGGCCATTTACTTTTTTTCTGTACTTTTAAATAAATAAAATGATTACAAGTTCATCTCTACTAAGGATTTTCTGACTTCCTTTTCTGACTCACCATTTAGGCTGACCATGGACAACACTGGTATTGTCAGAGATGGTGGAGTAGAAGGACAAGCGCTCATCTTCTCCTGCGAGAACTTCAAAATTGCAACTCACTGCTGAACAACCATCAAGAGGAGAATGTTGAATCCCACCAAAAAAAGATACCCCATGTCCAAGGGCAAAGGAGAAGCCCAGACAATACGGTAGGAGGTGCGGAATTGCGTCTAGAATCAAACCTCATATCTGCCGGAGATGCTCGGAGGGCTCAAACAAAGCCTTTTGTACACCAGGACCCGAGACCCCATGGAGACTGAGCCAGACCTGCCTCTGAGTGAGTGTCTCCTGCGGACGCATGGGCAGCAGTGGCCTGCCATGGGAATGGGACGAGGGTTCTGGCTGCCGCAGACCTGGGAAGCATGGTATGTGGCACAAGTCCTCTTGGAGGAGATCGCCATTTGGCCCTCCATTGAGCCACTGGGCAGACAACCCACAAACTGGAGAACTGTCACACCAGAGAAGTCCTCATACTGTTCCGGAAGTTAGGACCCACTGTGGGATCCAGCAGAGGCACTGAGGAGCCCCAGGGAATTTGACTTTGGACGCCAGTGGGATTTGATTACAGAACTTCCACACGACTGGGGAAACAGGCTCTTGGAGGGCACAAAAAACCCTTCTGTGCACGAGGACACAGGAGAAAGCAAGTGACCCCGCAAGAGACTGACCCAGGCTTCCTGAGAGTGTCCAGGAATCTCCAGCAAAGCTGTGGGCTGACAGTGGCCTACCCAAGAGTCAGGGGCACTGAATGCAAAGGTGGCTGGCGTAAGTCCTTTCGAAGGAGGTCACAAGTACTGCCTCTACCCCTACTGTAGTTTGGCCTCAGGCCAAACAACAGGGAGGGAAAACAGCCCCGTCCATTAATAAAAAACTGGGTTAAAGATTTACTGAGTGTGCCCCGCCCACCAGAACAAAACCCAGATTCCCCCACAGCCAGTTCCTTCCATAAGGAAGCTTCCAAGCCTCTTATACTTATCCATCAGAAGGCAGAAAGAATGAAAACCACAATAACAGAAAACTAACCAATCTGATCACATGAATCACAGCCTTGTCCAACTCAGTGAAACTGTGAGCCATGCCATGTAGGGCCCCCAAGATGGACAGGTCATGGTGGAGAGTTAGGACAAAATGTGGTCCACTGGAGAAGGGAATGGCAAACCAGTTCTCTTGCCTGGAGAATCCCATGAACAGTATGAAAAGGCAAAAAGATATAATACTGAAAGATAAACTCCCCAGGTCAGTAGGTGCCCAATATGCTACTGGAGAAGAGTAGAGAAATAGCTTCAGAAGGAATGAAGAGATGGAGCCAGGGCAAAAACAATAACCGGTGGATATGACTAGTGATCAAAGTCTGATGCTGTAAAGAACAGTATTGCATAGGAACCTGGACTATTAGGTCCATGAGTCAAGGTAAATTGGAAGTGATCAAACAAGAGATACCAAGAGTGAGCATTGATATTTTAGGAATCAGTTAACTAAAATGGATGGGAATGGGTAAATTTAATTCAGATGACTATCTACTACTATGGGCAAGAATCCCTTAGAGGAAATGGAGTAGCCCGCAGAGTCAAAAAAAGAGTCTGAACTGCAGTACTTGGGTACAATCTCAGAAATGACAGGATGATCTCTGTTCTTTTCCAAGGCAAACCATTCAGTATCACAGTAATCCACGTGTGTGCCCCAGCCACTAATGCTGAAAAAGCTGAATGGTTCAATGATAACCTACAAGACCTTCTAAAACTAACACCAGAAAAAGATGTCCTTTCATTATAGGGGGCTGGAATGCAAAAGTAAGAAGTCAAGTGATACCTAGAGTAACAGCAAGGTTGGCCTTTGAGTAGAAAGTGAAACAGGGCAAAGATTAACAGAATTTTGCCAAGAGAATGCACTGGTCACGGCAAACACCTTTTTCCAACAACACACGAGGTGACTCTACACATGGACATCGAGAGATGGTCAATACTGAAATCAGATTGATTATATTCTTTGCAGCCAAGATAGAGGGGCTCTATACAATCAGCAAAAATAAGATCAGGAGCTGACTATGGCTCAGATCATGAACTCCTTATTGCCAAATTCAGACTTAAATTGAAGAAAGTGGGGAAAACCACTAGACCATTCAGGTATGACCTAAATCAAATCCCTTATGACTATAGTGGAAGTAACAAATAAATTGAAGGGACTAGATCTGATAGAGTGCCTGAAGAACTATGTACACAGGTTCCTGACATTGTAAAGGAGGTGGTGAAAACCATCCCCAAGAAAAAAAAATGCAAAAGGCAGAATGGTTGTCTGAGGAGGCTTTACAAATAGCTGAAAAAAGAAGAGAAGCTAAGGCAAAGGACAAAAGGAAAGATATACCCATCAGAATGCACAGTTCCAAAGAATAGTAGGGAGAGATAAGAAAGGCTTCCTAAGTGGTCAGTGCAAATAAATAGAGGAAAACAATACAATGGGAAAGACTAGATATCTCATCAAAAAATTAGGGATACCAAAGGAACATTTTGTGCAAAGGCAGGCACAGTAAATTACAGAAACAGTATGGACATAACAGAAGCAGAAGATATTAAGAAGAGATGGCAAGAATGACCCAGGTTACAACCATGGTCTGATCACTCACCTAGAGTCAGACATCCTGGAGTGCAAAGTCAAGTGGGCCTTAAGAAGCATCACTACAAACAAAGCTAGTGGAGGTGATGGAATTCCAGCTCAGCTATTTCAAATCCTAGACAATGATGCTATGAAAGTACTGTGCTCAATATACCAGAAAATTTGGAAAACTCTGCAGTGGCCACAGGACTGGAAAAAGTCACTTTTAATTCCAATCCCAAAGAAAGACAATGCCAAAAAATGTTCAAACTACTGCACGATTGCACTCTTCTCATACGCTAGCAATGTAATGCTGAAAATTCTCCAAGCTAGGCTTTAATAGCCTATGAGCCAAGAACTTCCAGATGTTCAAGCTGGATTTAGAAAAGGCAGAGGGACCAGAGATCAAATTGCCAACACCTGCTGAGTCATGGAAAAAGCACGAGAGTTCCAGAAAAGCATCTGCTTCTGCTTTATTGACTACACGAAACCCTTGGACTGTGTTGATCACAACAAACTAGGAAATTCTTAAAGAGATGGGAATACCAGACCACCTGACCTGCCTCCTGAGAAATCTCTGTGCAGTTCAAGAAACAACAGTTAGAACTAGACATGGAACAACATACTGGTTCAAAATTGGGAAAGGAATACATAAAGGCTGTATATTGTCACCTTGCTTGTTTAACTTTTATGCAGAGTACATCATGTGAAATGCTGGGCTGGATGAAGCACAAGCTGGAATCAAGATTGCTGGGAGAAATATCAATAATCTCAGATATGCAGATGACACCACCCTTATGGGAGAACACTCAGAGGAACTAAAGAGACTCTTGATGAAAGTGGAAGAGGAGAGTGAAAAAACTGGCTTAAAACTCAACATTCAAAAAACGAAGAATACCTCCAGTCCCATCACTTAATGGCAAATAGATGGGGAAACAATGGAAACAATGATGACTTCATTTTCTTGGGTTTCAAAAATGCTGCATATGGTGACTGCAACCATGACTTTAAAATATGCTTACTCCTTTGAAGAAAAGTTACGACCAACTTAGCACATTAAAAAGCAGAGACATTACTTTGCCAACAAAAGTCCGTCTAGTCAAAGCTACTTTTTCCAGTAATCATGTATGGATGCGAGAGTTGGACCATAAAGAAAGGTGAGTGCCAAAGAAATGATGCTTTTGAACTGTGGTGTTGGAGAAGACTCTTGAGAGTCCCTTGGACTGCAAGGAGATCCAACCAGTCAATCCTAAACGAAATCATTCTTGAATATTCATCGGAATGACTGTTGATGAAACTGAAGCTCCAGTACGTTGACCACCTGATGTGAACTAACTCTTTAGAAAAGACTCTGATGCTGGGAAATATTGAAGGAAGTAGGAGAAAGGGATGACCGAAAATGAGATGGTTGGATGGCATCACTGACTTGCCAGTCATGAGTTTGAGCAAGCCCTGGGAGTTGGTGATGGACATGGAAGCCTGGCATGCTGCATTCCATGGAGTCGCAAAGATTCAGACATGACTGAGCAATTAAACTGGTGTATAACGCTGATCCCCCATCAGAAAACGAGGTTTGTATGCTATCAGATGGTTGGACATCTGATGACATATTATGGTCTATGCTTATTTTTCAGTCTTTTCATATTTTAAGTTTATTAGTATATCAGTTTCTTACCTATCATTGTGTTTTAAAAATTATTCTGAGTGCTATGGATACTAGATCATAGAAGAGAAATTCCTGTCTTCATAGAAGTTACATTTTATTTTGTGTATGGAAGGTGGAGCTTACATTGGAGTGGAGTGGACATCAAGTTACAATTGCCTTCTAGACTAGAGCTTTCAATTGTATAATAAGAAATTCTGATGTGTTCATATTTATATTACTCCTGCATTTTACATAAAAAGGCAATGAAATAATTCATTAAAATGGTAAAAAAAAGAATATAGGTTCATGATAGACATTTTTAAAATAAAAATGTACATTTGTTTTCATTCATAAATAATAATAAATTTAAATTCAAGGCCAATAAGGCATGGAAAAGAAAGCATGTATGTATTTATTTATACATAGGAACACTTTAACTTGTCTTTTTCCAAGAATATAAAGCTGTTCCATGTATTTTTAAAAACTATGGTTCCAGTTTCTAAAATTACATTTCAGAGCTTACCACAAAAACATTCTAATAAGCCTTATTAATTTGTCCATCCATTCTCAGGTTTATTGGTCATCTTTTATATGCCAATATTGAGAAATAATTTTCTCATTTTATATTCAATAATAGCATGTACACAGATCTAATATTATTTAAAATTAAGTAATTTAATTAATTCTCTAATTGTGCTAAGTTGTGCCCGATTCTTGTGCAACCACATGAATTCTAGCCCACCAGACTCCTCTGTCCGTGGGATTCTCCAAGAAAGAATACTGAAGTAGGTTGCCATTTCCTTCTCCAGGAGATCTTCCTGACCCAGGGATAGAACCTGTGTCTCCTGCATTGAAATGAAAGTGAAGTGAAAGTGAAGTCGATCAGTCGTGTCCGAATCTTTGCGACCCCATGGACACCAGGCTCCTCCGTCCATGGGATTTTCCAGGCAAGAGTGCTGCAGTGGGTTGCCATTTCCTTCTCCAGAAGATCTTCCCAACCCAGGAATCGAACCTGGGTCTCCCACGTTGCAAGCAGACACTTACCATCTGAGCCCCCAGGGAAGCCTTAGTAATTTAATTAATTGTCTAATTGTGCTAAGTTGTGCCCAATTCTTGTGTGACCACATGAATTCTAGCCCACCAGACTCCTCTGTCCATGGGATTCTCCAGGCAAGAATACTGAAGTGGGTTGCCATTTCCTTCTCCAGGGGGTCTTCCTGACCCAGGGATAGAACCTGTGTCTCCTGCATTGGCNCTTGTGTGACCACATGAATTCTAGCCCACCAGACTCCTCTGTCCATGGGATTCTCCAGGCAAGAATACTGAAGTGGGTTGCCATTTCCTTCTCCAGGGGGTCTTCCTGACCCAGGGATAGAACCTGTGTCTCCTGCATTGGCAGGTAAATTCTTTACCACTGAGCCCATTGCTTAGCTATTTAGCTCAGCTCACAGTCCTGATTTTATACTTAACTGTGGAAAGCAATCAGACCCTTTGTAGGTGTGAAGGGAAGAAATGAGCTCTCAGTGCTGTTCCCTGATAGCCCATTTCTTTCTCTCAACCAACTCCACCGGGTGAGCAGTACAGAGTGAAAGCTTTTACAATAAGGCCTTTTCACTGCACAAGTCAGATTAGTGTGATGCAGGCAATTCCCAGGTTGGGTGATTTGGAACCTGGAGAAATCTGTTTTGGCTAGCTCATGTAGAGTCAATGTTGTCAATGCCAAATGGAAACATTTGGAAAATTGCAGCAGATGCTAGCTGAGATCTTTTCAGCAGGAGCTAGGTCATGTCCACACTGAAACTACAGCAGGAGCTAGGTCATGTCCACAATGAGGATCCCCAGTGGGTTCATATCACTCATGATTCCCTCTAGGAAATAGGAGGTAGAGTGTCACTCTGCCTCACCTGAGTACACTGGGGTAAGAGACACATGGTATGTGGTCCAACTGCTGATAGTAGTGCAACAGACACTGGCAATAATACATGTCAGCCAAGAGAAGGTCCTGCAAAGGTTTGAAAATATAAATTAGCTCCTGAAAGTTTCCCACATACCTGGTACTTGAAGTTATCTCCCCCGTGTGTATACTGGATGTATGAAGTTCAACTTCTGTTTGTTGGTTCCATTGGAAAGGCTACTTTCAGAGTTTTTCCTCATGATTTTATGAGTTGTACTACCTTAAGCAAGGAGAAAGCACATTCCATTCTCTCTTAAGGTCTCTCTCAGGTGTGGAGGTTCTGATGCTAAATGAACTTAATAAATGCAGGTAGAGGAGCACCAAAACTTCTACCCCCACAAGGCCTTTCTTCATGTGAACTCTGATTGGCCAAGGAAGGTGGGAGAGTCTTCTGTTGGCTCTCCCATATTTTCTGAACACACAAGACCTTGTTCCAGTGTGAAGTCTCTCATGTCAAAGAGGCTGGCATTATCAGTGAATTTCCTGCCTGCACTTCATCCACAGGCTTTCCTGTGGTGTGAACTTCCTTGTGTTGACTAAGGTGGGGGCTACTGATGTACACTCTCCCATATTCACTGCACACATAAGGCTTTGTTCTGCTATGAATTCTCTTGTGTATTTTAACATAGGAACTATGGCTAAAGAATTTCCCGCATTCATCACACTCATAAGACTTCTCTCTAGTGTGGCATTTTCTGGTGCTCAACAAGTCTCTTTATGGATAAAGGCTCTCTCACAACTGCCTCGCATAGAAACCTTTTCTCCACTGTGAACTCTGATGCTGAGTACGTCTGTCTTTGTAGCTGAAAGCTCTCCCACAAGCATTGCACTCGTAAGGTTTTGTTCCAGTGTGAACTCTCTGGTGCTGAACAAAGTGCAATTTTCTCCCAAAGGATTTCCCACATTCAGCACCCTTAAAAGGCTTGGAACCGGTGTGAATTCTCTGGTGTATTTTGAGGCTGGAGTTGTTGCTAAAAACTTTTCCCATGATCATTGCACTTATAAGGCATTGCTCTGCTGTGAGTTTCCTTGTGTGATAGAAAGTAGGACCTGTGGCTAAAGAATATCCCACATTTGCTGCACTCATAAGGCTTTCCTGGCTTGTGGTTTTCCTGGTGCTGAACACATTTCTCCTGGTGGCTACAAGCTTCCTCACTTTCACCATATTGGTGATCACTTTATCCAGTGCATCTCCCCATTGTGAGTGTCACAGTGCTGGAAAAATCTAGAGCTGACTGAGAAGTCTTCCTCACCCTTTCAGGTACAGGTCTTGCAGGTACACGTGGTATCTTCAGCCAGTCACAGAGGAGTCCTGGCCATTTCTCCTTATAGTGATCATCCCTCCACTCTGCTGCCTCTGCATTTGGTCAAGGTTTACACTGAACCAGAGGGCTCTTCCACATGATCTCCCTGGATATGGTTGCTGCTCAAGAGATGTTTCTTAACATCCAGGCAGCTGCAAAATGCCTTTCAAGATTGTGTCACACATGTCACATGAGAGAGATGGATCCCCCTGCAGAGTTCAGACATCTATTATTCTTACAGAAACACCCTGCTGAGAATATGCATCTCTATCCTACACACCATGGCTGTAACAAGGGCCAAGGCATTCTTGGCTTACCTCCACCTTAGCTGCACTTAGGCCTACCCCTTCAAAAACCCTGAGCTCTCTTTCTGACTGAAATTGAGAAATCAAACGGTATCTAGAAAATTAAATTCAGAATAAATTCAAAATAAGACATTCAGTTCAGTTCAGTTCAGTCGCTCAGTCGTGTCCGACTCTTTGCGACCCCATTAATCGAAGCACACCAGGCCTCCCTGTCCTTCACCAACTCCCGGAGTTCACTCAAACTCGCATCCATCGAGTCAGTGATGCCATCCAGCCATCTCATCCTCTGTCGTCCCTTTCTCCTCCTGCCCCCAATCCCTCCCAGCCTCAAAGTCTTTTCCAATGAGTCAACTCTTCGCATGAGGTGGCCAAAGTACTGGAGATTCAGCCTTAGCATCATTACTTCCAAAGAAATCCCAGGGATGATCTCCTTCAGAATGGACTGGTTGGGTCTCCTTGCAGTCCAAGGGACTCTCAATTAGAAGAAAAAAAATTCCTGTTTTGCTTTCTTCTTTACATTTTTGTTTTTGAAATAACAAAATGTAAAAGTTATGTTTCTTTTGATGAAATAAGTCCAGATGTTCAGTCGCTCAATCATGTCCAACTCTTTTGCAACTCCATGAATTGCAGCACGCCAGGCCTCCCTGTCCATCACCAACTCCCAGAGTTCACTAAAACTCATGTGCATCAAGTTGGTGATGCCATCCAGCCATCTCATCCTCTGTTTTCCCCTTCTCCTCCTGCCCCCAATCCCTCCCAGCATCAGGGTCTTTTCCAGTGAGTCAACACTTTGCGTGAGGTGGCCAAAGTATTGGAGTTACAGCTTTAGCATCAGTCCTTCCAGTGAACACCCAGGACTGATCTCCTTTAGGATGGACTGGTTGGACCTCCTTGCAATCCAAAGGACTCTCAAGAGTCTTCTCCAACACCACAGTTCAAAAGCATAAATTCTTCGGCACTCAGGTTTCTTCACAGTCCAACTCTTAGATCCATACATGACCACTGGAGAAACCATAGCCTTGATTAGATGGGCCTTTGTTGGCAAAGTAATGTCTCTGCTTTTGAATATGCTATCTAGGTTGGTCATACTGCAGTCACCATCTGCAGTGATTTTGGAGCCCCCCAAAATAAAGTCAGCCACTGTTTCCACTGTTTCCCCATCTATTTCCCATGAAGTGATGGGACCAGATTAGCTTTCTGTTATCCCGCATACTTTAACACTTTAAGTTTTTGGAACCCTTACAGTAGTTGAGTCTTATTGTGTTAATTGCCATCTCCATCATTACTAGATTTTCTTACTACGTTCTGTTTGAATCACAAAACGCTTCTTGCTTTACCTCTCTCCATTATCACTCTCCCCATGATTTGCCATCATCTTTTAAGTTTCAGTTAGTTTCTGAATTACAGTAGGATTATCTTCCTTGTACACCCACTCCATGCATAGTTTCCCAACTTAAAAAACTATTTTGGACTTCCTTGGAGATCTACTGGTAAGACTCCACACTGCCATACAGGGAGTATGGGTTTGATATCTCGTCCCATAACTAAGATCCTACATGCCGAGTGATGTGACCAAAAAATAAAAATCTACTTATTTCATTTAGCGTTTGATAGTTTACTGTAGTTCAGTCACTCACTCCTCTCTGACTCTGCAACACCATGGACTGTAGCATACCAGGCTTCCCTGTCTGTCTTTCATCTTCACGTGGAGTTTGGTCAAACTCAAGACCCTTGAGTTGGTGATGCTATCTAACCATCTAATCCTCTTCTGCCCTCTTCTCCTTTTGCCTTCAGTCTTTACCAGCATCAGTGTTTTTTTTCCGTGAGTTGGTTCTTCTCATCAGGAGGCCAAAGTATTGGAGCTTCAGCATCAGTCTTTCCAATGAATATTCAGGGTTGATTTCCTTTAGGATTGACTGGTTGGATCTCCTTGCAGTTCAAGGGACTCTCAAGAGTCTTCTCCAGCATTACAGTTCAAAAGCTTAAATTCTTCAGTACTCAGTCTTTGTGGTCCTACTCTTACATCCGTACATGACTGGAAAAACCATAGCTTTGACTATACTGATCTTTGTTGCCAAAGTGATGTCTTTGGTTTTAAATATGCTGTCTAGGTTTATCATAGCTTTCCTTCCAAGGAGAAACCATCTTTTAATTTTATGGCTACAGTCATCATCTGCAGTGATTTTGGAGCCCAAGAAAATAAAGTCTGTCACTGTTTTTGTTTTTTCCCCCATCTATTTGCCATGAAGTGATTGGACCAGATGCCTTGATCTTAGTTTTTTGAATGTTGAGTTTTAAGTTTTTCACTCTTCTCTTTTACCCTCATCAAGAGACTCTTTAGTTCCTCTTCAATTTCTGCCATTAGATTGGTATCATCTGTGTATCTGAGGTTATGGATATTTCTCCCAGCAGTCTTTGCCAGGAGCCAGCATGGGAGAGCCCACCCATGGCAAGGTCATGTGGAAGAGAACTGTTAAGCAAGGCTTCAGGACTCGAGGGGCTCCCTAAACCTGCTCGATCATCTACCCCAAAACCAGAATCTGTCTGTCTTACTATTTTATGTTTTTCACCAACTCTTCTGATGTTAACTGGGGGCTATCCTCGACCACCTTTCTCTGGAAAAATCAACTTAGGGCTCTAGCTAATAAGTCTCCTGGACATGAGAGGAATATTTCAAATCAAATCCCCTCTGTTAGCATTCTAGCTTGCTTGGCAGGTTTATCCAGACTCTTGCAGCTACGCATATGGTTGTTCACAGCCTCCCAGCTGTGAAAGGCATGGGAAGCCTAAAACATAGAGCCTTTCAAAGAGTTAAAAACTATTAGAGTAGTGCTGGTGTAAGATTTCATTATTGGGCCAATGCTTGTTGCTAAGTTCCCATATTTCTTATCCACTGTGCACCTGGGAGTGTATTAGTTAACATAGTTGAAAAATAAGAAAAACAAGTATAGCCTTGAATTAACCACATCAGACCTTTGAGCTAATTGGTTCTTTCTTTCTTGTAACTCACTGCACCTTTGCTCCCTGAGAAAGGTAACTCTTTTTAGCATTTTCTGAGGCTGACGTAGATTAGAAATATAAAGAAAAAACACCTTGGGGGAAAATAAGATTTCTGGTTGAGCATCTTTTATCAAAAGAGGGTCATAAAATGTTCAGAGGCCTCCAAGGCCAGAAGATAATGTCCACAACATTGTTTATGGGAAAGGTATGTAGAAAAAAATCCTAGTTTTGATAAAGACAAAACAGATGTAATGTTTGGGCTGACTGTATGACTTTACATCTTTCATTTCCCTCTATGTACAAATTAAGGTATAAAAGCTTCCCTGAAAAATAAAGTGATTGACGAGGATCAGTTCCATGAAAGCCTGGTTCCCCCGTGTCTTTCTTTTTTTCTCTCCTCTATTTTCTTATCTGCAACATTCTTTATCTCTCTGTAAATCATTTGTCAACTCTGTTTCTCCTGAAATGGCTTTAGGTGAGTGACCACACCACTGTGGTTATCTGGGTCATTAAGACACTTTTTGTATAGTTGTTCTGTATATTCTGGATCCTGCGGGGGCTGGACCCCAGCAAGTCTTGATTTTAGCTTGTGATTCATCCAGCCCAGCATTTCGCATGATAGAGTCTCCATATAAGTTAAATAAACAGTATAACTATATAGCTGTTTATGTCCTTTCACACTTTTAAGTCACTCAGTTGTTCCATGTAAGGGTCTAGCTGTTGCTTCTTGACCCAAATACAGGTTTCTCAGGAGCCAGATAAGGTTGTCCGGTATTCCCATCTCTTTAAGAATTTTCCACAGTTTGTTGTGATCCACACCGTCAAAGGCTTTAGCATAGTCAATGAAGCAGAAGTAAATATTTCTGGAATTCTCTTGCTTTCTTCATGAGCCAGTGAATGTTGGCAATTGGATCTCTGGTTCCTCTACCTTTTTTAAACCCAGCTTGTACATGTGTAAGTTTTCAGTTCAGTACTGCTGAAGCCTAGCTTGAAGGAGTTTGACCGTAATGATACTAGCATACAAAATGAGCACACTTGTACAGTAGGTTGAACATTCTTTGGCATTGCCTTCTTTGAGATTGGAATGAAAACTGACCTTTTCCAGTCCTGTGTCCATTGCTGAGTTTTCCAAATTTGCTGATATATTTAGTGTAGCATTATAACTGCATCTTCTTTTAGTAATTTACGTAGCTCAGCTGAACTCCATCACCTCCACTATCTTTGTTCATAGTAATACTTCATAAGGCCCACTTGACTTCACCTTCCAGGATATCTGGCTTTAGATGAGTGACCACACCATCATGATTATCTGGGTCATTAAGACGCTTTTTGTATAGTTGTTCTGTGTATTCTTGCCACTTTTTAATCTTTTCTGCTTCTGCTATGTCCTTACCATTTCTGTCCTTTATTGTGCCCACCCTTACATGAAATGTTCCCTTGTTATTTCCAATTTTCTTGAAGAGATCTCTGTTCTATCGTTTCCCTCTATTTCTTTGCATTGTTCACTTAAGAAGTCTCTCATTTCTCCTTGCTGTTCTGTGAAACTCTGCACTCAGTTGGGTATATCTTTCTCAGTCTCCCTTGCCTTTTGCTTCTCTTCTAAGCAATTTGTAAAGCCTTCCCAGACAACTACTTAGTCTTCTTGGAATTCCTTTTCTTCTGAGATGGTTTTGGTCACTGTGTCCTATACACTGTTAAGAGCCTTTGTCCATAGATCTTCAGGCACTCTGGCTACCAGATCTAATCCCTTGAATTGTTCATCATCTCCACTGTATAATCATAAAGGATTTGACTTAGGTCATATATGAATGGCCTAGTGGTTTTCCCTACTTTCTTCAATTTAAGCCTCATTTTTGTAGTTAGGAGCTCATTATCTGAGCTAGTCATTTCCAGGTCTTCTTGTGCTGACTGTATAGAGCTTCTCTATCTTGGCTGCATGGAATATAATCAGTCCGATTTTTATATTGACCATTTGGTGGTATCTATCTCTTGTGTTGTTGGAAAAGGTTGTTTGTTATAACCAGGGTGTTATCTTGACTAACTTTATTAGCCTTTGCTGCACTTCATTTTGTCCTCCAAGGCCAAACTTACCTGTTACTCCACGTATCACTTGACTTCCTACTTTTTCATTCCAGTATTCTGTGATGAAAATGACATCTTTTATTTTGGTGTTACAGAAGTTTTAATGTTAGGATTATCATAAAAGTTTTCTCCTTTAGCTATTAATGTGGTCAAGTACATTGGTCAGTTTTCAGAAATTGAATTAATTTTGCTCTCATAATGAACTTTACTTGATTTGGAAGTATTAGTTTTGTCATGAATTGTTGAATTTGTTTTGCTAGTATTTTCTGAAGGATTTTTGTGTTTATGTTCCTAATTGGTATCATTAATTGACTTTCTTTAAATGTTTGTCAAGTTTTGTTTGCCTTTTAAAACAAGCTAGTAAATATTACCACTTCTTGGATTTTCAAAAATAATTATCTGAAAGTTTGTGTAAAATTAATATTTCTTCCTTAAATGTTTGCTAGAATACATTTAGTGAAGCCATCTTGTGCTAAAGGTTTCTTTCAACAAAGACTTTTTGTTAGTTATGGTAAATTGCTTTCTCAAGGAATTTGAGAAAGCAAATTCCTTTCCTATTTTATCTACATTGTTGAATTTATTACCATAAAATTTATCATTTTCACTTCTCTTTTAATGTCCATATTATTTTTAATAATGTCACTTCTATCACTTTTGATAGGGACAATTTATTTCTCTTTTTTATTAGGCTGTCTAGATATTTATCAATTAATATCTTCAAAGGACCAATATTGGATTTGTTGATTTTCTCTTGTCTCTCTTAAATTTTATTGTTTTTCTCTTACTACTTTTGTTTTTCCACCTTCTACTTATTTTGAGTTTAGTTTGCTCTTTTTTTAAAAGCTTTCTAAGGTAGAAACTTGGTCATGTTTTTAAAATATTTTCTTTCCAAATATAGAATTTTTAAGTTGTAATTTTTCCTACTTTAGTAGACTTTCATCATTTTTGATGTGTTGTCTCTTTATTATCATTCAGTTCAAAATCTTTTAAAATTTCTCTTGTAGTAAATATTTGAAGGTTTTATTCTTGTTAAAAAAATACCTAATTGTACATTTCTTTTTAAAGTTTATATTCTGAATATATTCTAGACATTGTAAGTGATAGACTGAAGAATTTTTTTTCTATTTCACTTTTGGTATGAAATCCACCTCGGTAATTGTTTGCTAAAGCTTGGTGGAGGCAGCCAGCCGGGGTGCATCCTCCTGTTCATTACAGACACATCACTTTCTAATACTTTTCCTTAACTTTATTTAACTCTTTTATGCCTTCAGCTTTGTTCCTTATAGGCTTTTTATTCTGGCATCCCTCATTGAACACTTCACATACGGTCATTCTAAAGTCATACAATTTTTTTAGTGTTTTGTTAAGTCCTAAGTCTGCCATCTATTCTTAATAGGTCAGACACAGATGCCTCTGAAAATTAGTAATATGATTTTTCCTTTAATATTTCTGTATATTTCAGACAGAATTTTTATTACCCTAAAACCAAACATAATTACTCATCCACCAAAGAATCAATCACAGACTTCTCAAGAATCTTGCTAAAAGTTGATCAGAAAGGCAGCTTGGTTCATGTTCAGCACTAAATAGTAGCCAGTCCTAAAGTACTTCTTTCACTTTCCTACTGAATCCAGGATCCTTGACAAGAATTTCATGAGGAAAGGATTCGATAAATTACTATGGTTAATGAAATATTCCAAAAAGTTTGGAAAATAATATTCTTGAGAGCATTGGAGTCAAAAAAGGAAGCATCACATTTTCTTATCATTAAATATCATAGACATGTGACCAGCTAAGCCATTTTTAGATTGAATGAGGAATGTAGTTTTATATATTCCTTGTTCTGCCTTACTTTGCTTTCTTTCTAGTGTTTGTCTCCTTGATTTAAAATAATTATTATCTTTGTTATAATCTGGGTTTCTTCAGTCATTGTTTTGCCCTTGAAATATTTTCTGGAATAACATAGCTATATAAATAAAATATATATAAATAAATAAATACATTTGCTTGCCTTAAGTCACCTTCCCTATGTAATAGGGAGAATAATTCTTATTTTGTAAGACTTGTATGAAGCTTAAGTGAGAAAACATATGTAAAACATCTCACAAAGCATTCAGGCCATAATAGCTATTTAATATATATCAACTTTCTCCCCTGTCCCATTTGATTTTTTCCTTTGGTCATATGAGTTCTATGAACATATCTGTCTTCCATATTGGCAGAGTAAATGATGCCAGGAAAACTTCTAATACATAATGTCTATGATTTTAAACTAGCTTCATCTATTTAATTATTTTTCCCTAGACTCTTAAAAATGAAGTGACATTTTTCTTCCTAACAAGTCCTTTTACTTTACCCAGAAGTCCCTGGAAAAGAACCTTTAGGGAAAGCTGATTTTTTAAAATACATTTATAAATTCAATGTTTCATTCTTTTGCTTCCATTTTCCAACCTGTCAAACACATCTGTTTTGCTTTTGCCTCAGTGGGTTCTCTGCAGGAGCCCACTTCTTGACATGATTATCCCAGCAATCTCATTTTTAGCTCCTAACCTGGCAGCTACCTCCTGAAAAGCTTTAAGATATTTTACAGATTTTTCTGCTAGTGACCCTGGAGAGACTACTTTTTTGTTGGGGGTAAGATTGCTGAATTAAATCATCTGCTTGATTGTCTTTCTAATTCAGTCTTGTTCTTCAATGAATAATTTATGTTCTGTGGCTTAGAAGGAAGGTGCAAACTTGCATCTCATTTCAGGAGAGAACTCTGCCCGATCTTCTTGGCAGTTTAGCTGATGGTGGTACCCTCAAGCTCTAAAGCATTTTCAAATGTGTTCTGTCCATAGGGTGCCTTTAAGAAAGTGATGAGATGTCAGAGTTCCTTTGGGTCTGAGAATTTCACAAGAGACTACATTCTTTCTCCATGGAGATATTTTTCTCCAGAAATCAAAAATTTCAGTTTCACAGTTGTTTTACCACCTGCAAGCTTCACCTTCTCCATCAATCCATTATCCTAGTGACACCTGACATCTCCCACTTCAGAACAGCTTCATCACATTCTCTCCTGTACCTCTCTAATATCATCCAGAGTGGCATTGATAATTCTACCGAATTATAAATTTTCCTGGAGTCTGTGACTTCCCCTTTGAACACATCTTTTCCCCAGGAACAGAATCAGTGAGCCTGTCTTCTGTGTTCTTTATGTATATCACACACATCTGTGTTCTTTTTTTTTTTTCCCCCAGGCATTTTGATCTATTTCCTGTGTTTGGATTCTGCTACAGTTAAGATTCTGATCATGACATGATTGGATGTATGTAACTGTTGCCTAACACCATTCTCCTGCCTTCTGTCTTTTCCCCTCTCCAATCCATCCTCTCTACACTGTCACCAACATACCTTTTTAAACACATATAGCTGATAACATTATTTCTCTTTAAAAAATCTTTGACTAGGTCCCTGCTACCCATATAGATAAATGATCTGGCCTTACTTACCAGTTCCAGAGATGTACCTATAGTCCAACCATCCATCAAAATCACAATACTATTTTGTATTCTGTGACTTTGTATAGTGGGAAACTTCTCTCTGGAATACCAGTGTTTATAATCTCTGATTCTACTTTTAAGATCAGTTCAAATGCTAGACCTCCCAATACCCCATTCACATTCACCTTACCTTTTCTATGTTTCTTATTTTACATTGTCTATCAGTAACTTACACAACAATTTGTATTTATATTTCTCTTCAAATTAGAGAAAGGTACCTTGGGAAAAAAATCTTCAAAAGATGTCTAAGATTTTTTTGTTCCCAGTGCACGGCATAGCTTCTGCTCTTAATAACATAGTAAATATTTGCTGACTCAGTGATCAGAGGAAAAAGCATAACAGGAAGCAGATAAAGAATATAATAGTATATGAAGTTACAGTATATTTTAGAAACATTAAAAACAGATCTCTGTGAGAAAACAAGGATCAAAATTGTAAGGAAGGTGGAAAGAAGATCTGGAGGGACTAGTGGGAACTTAGGGAGAATAAAAAGAAGGAAGAAACTTGGGGGAGGTTTATAATTTTTCATAGATAGGTCTAAGCAAGATGAAGGCCTTTAGAATTTAAGATTGCTCCCTCTCACTGGTGCCTATTTTCTTAGGGAAAATATAATTTGTGTAGTCAGGTAGCTGCTTGCCCGGCATTCTATGGCATTCGTAGTTACTTAACATAAAATGTATTAAGGACTTTATAAACAACAATACAGGCTTCAACAGTACTTGAACTGTGGACTGAGAACTGTGAACTTCCAGATGTTCAAGCTGGATTTAGAAAAGGCAGAGGAACCAGAAATCAAATTGCCAACATCCATTGGATCATGTAAAAGGCACGAGAGTTCCAAAAACACATCTACTTTATTGACTACATCAAAGCCTTTGACTGTGTAGATCACAGCAAACGGTGGAAAATTCTTAAAGAGATGGGAATACCAGACCACCTGACCAGCCTCCTGAGAAATCTGTATACAGGTCAAGAAGCAACAGTTAGAACTCGACATGGAACAACAGACAGGTTCCAAATCGGAAAAAGAATATGTCAAGGCTGGAAATTGTCACCCTGCTTATTTAACTTATATGCAGAGTACATTATGTGAAATGCCAGGCTGGATGAAGCACAAGCTAGAATCAAGATTGCTGAGAAAAATATCAATAACCTCAGATACGCAGATGACACCACCCTTATGGCAGAAACTGAAGAAGAACTACAGAGCCTCTTGATGAAAGTGAAAGAGGAGAGTGAAAAAGCTGGTTTAAAACTCAGCATTCACAGTTCTAATAAGATGGGTGAAACTGGAACCAATTATACAGAGTGAAGTAAGCCAGAAAGAAAAACACCAATACAGTATACTAACACATATATATGGAATTTAGAAAGATGGTAATGAGGACCCTGTATGCAAGACAGCAAAAGAGATACAGATGTGTAGAGCGGACTTATGGACTCTGAGGGAGAAGGAGAGGGAGAGGGAGAGGGTGGGATGATTTGGGAGAATAGCATTGAAATATGTATACTATCATGTAAGAAATGAATTGCCAGTCTATGTTCAATGCAGGATGCAGGANATTATACAGAGTGAAGTAAGCCAGAAAGAAAAACACCAATACAGTATACTAACACATATATATGGAATTTAGAAAGATGGTAATGAGGACCCTGTATGCAAGACAGCAAAAGAGATACAGATGTGTAGAGCGGACTTATGGACTCTGAGGGAGAAGGAGAGGGAGAGGGAGAGGGTGGGATGATTTGGGAGAATAGCATTGAAATTTGTATACTATCATGTAAGAAATGAATTGCCAGTCTATGTTCAATGCAGGATGCAGGACACTTGGGGCTGGTGTATGGGGATGATCCGGAGGGATGATGTGGGGGGGGAGGTGGGAGGGGGGTTCATGTTTGGGAGTTCGTGTAAAAAAAATAAATACAAAAAAAAACACACAAAAACAAACCTCAGCATTCAGAAAGCTAAGATCATGGCAAAGGGTCCTATCACTTCATGGCAAATAGATGATGAAACAATGGAAACAGTGAGAAACTTCATTTTCTTGGGCTCCAAAATCACTGCAAATGGTGACTGCAGCCAGGAAATTAAAAGACACTTGCTGCTTGGAAGAAAAGCTATGACCAACCTAGACAGCATATTAAAAAGCAGAGACATTGCTTTGCCAACAAGAGTCCATCTAGTCAAAACTATAGTTTTTCCAGTAGTCATGTATGGATGTGAGAGGTGGACTCTAAAGAAAGCTGAGCACCAAAAAATTGATGCTTTTGAACTGTGGTGTTGGAGAAGACTCTTGAGAGTCCCTTGGAATGCAAGGAGATGCAACCAGTCAATCCTAAAGGAAATCAACCCAGAATATTCATTGGAAGGAATGATGCCGAAGCTGAAACTCCAATACTTTGGCCACCTGATGGGAAGAACTGACTCACTGGAAAAGACCCTGAACCTGGGAACGATTGAAGGCAGGAGGAGAAGGGGACAACTTAGGATGAGATGGTTGGATGGCATCACCAACTCGATAGACCTGAGTTTGAACAAGCTTTGAGGATTGGTGATGGACAAGGAAGCCTGGCATGCTGCAGTCCATGGGGACACAAAGAGTCAGACATGACTGAGCAACTGAACTGAACTGAAAGGTACAGGTATCCTCTAGTAGTTTTGTATTTGAATTGGCCACGGGTCAGAATGTTCTAAGTAACAACCTGTTACTTAGATAACTGCAAAGATTGTGGAAAACACGGAGTTAACAGAATCACTGCTTGCTTTAAAGGGGGTGGCGAAAAGAAGTTAAAAAGAGGACATGGTACATATTTGTGGTGGAAGAGGAGTACAGAACATAGAATCATGAGGCTTGAATTGTGTCGGAATATTGCTACTCTCTAATTACCCAAATGGGCAAATCATTTAATCTCATCTGTTCTCATCAGTAAAAATTAGACATTGATACCAACTTACACAGTGATTATAATGATTAGAACTATATTATGCATTTAAAAAGTCAGCACGTTTTAACATACTCTATTGATAAACTTATTTTTTCACAATTTTGCCCACAGTAAGTCTATGCTTTATTTTTTAAAAAATAGAAAAAACCCACATTAAATATATAATGGCAAAAAACCCACCTCAGATCCCTCTTGCTTTGGATAATTTTGTATTTGTCAATACAGTGAAGCAATTTTATTCAGAATACTAAGATAACATGAGTGAAGGCTTAGGCTTTCCCCTAGTTTAGGAATTACTTTAATTTCTCTTTGGTTTTATGCTTTCCCACAGGCAGTTTAGAATGTCACATACACTTAGAGTAGACACGTTGTTCAGTGAAATTGTGCAAAACGTTTATGACAATCCTCATCTGAGACATAAACACTTCTTGTTTCCTGCTCGTGTTTTCAATAAAGCCATATTATTTCAAGCAAAATTACTCAGAATATGACTAAACACATGCTCTGCAGAACAACATTTAATAGAGGCATTTCCGCATGAGAGAAAAAAATATGTACCAAGTTTCTCTATTTAACTGATGGTCTCTAGGATTGAGATAATTAAGTTACCATTGAGCTCATATCTACCAACTCTTATGATCTGTCCCAAGCATTCTCTGCTACCAGATTTCCTGTCTTTTTTTTCCATTTAAAATGTCTGACGTGCCTACTCTCTTTCCAGTAATGATTTCCTTTCTCACTCTTCTCATTTTTCTTGTCTCCTCCATTGAGGGAGAAGAAGGCTCAAAGCAGGAAGTTATTTTGGCAAGTCATGCTCAGGCTAGGAAAAACAGTTGTTTTCAAATCAATTGAATAATATCCTAACCTTGACTATTTCCCTCCCTCTTGGACCCTAGTGTACAAAGATATCTGAAAAGATTCCTTGTCTCTTTGGACAGATTTGTACCTTCTCATAGGGGAATCAATTTCCTAATGTATCAACAAGAAAGATACATTCCCTCATATCTGTTTTAATATATGGCATTCAGAAGGCTAATTTTTAAAAGGCTTATTATCATGAAATTCATGAGCAAAATAAGCATTCTTTAAAGGTCAATGGCTTCAGATGTCTTGATTGGTAAATCACACATATTACCTAATAACATTTTAAGTTCCTTTTGGACAGAGACCATTTTCGTACTTTTGAGTATCTCAGAGTTCCAAGCATTCATAATGGATGTTTGATAAATACACACTGAATTAAGTTTAGCATATCTCTTCAACATATCTTTTTTGGTGAGAGAATGAAATGATCTGAAGGGAAGAAAAATCAAAGTTTTAGCCTGTTTCTGTCCTGTTTGAAGCATAATTGATAAGTGATTCCCTAAGGAAATAAAGTAATATAAGTGTAGCAGATAGGTTTCCACCTTGGGGTTTTGACAGAATCGAAGGTAGAAACATGCAATAGCTGCAGCTTTTGATTTGCTAAATTTTGTGATATGTTTCTGTATACCAGAGGTGTGGCAAGACAGTGAAATTGCTGTCATCTCTATTATGTTTTCAGTATGATTGAAAGTAATACTTAGTTGTAGAATAACTCCTTAATCTGTTGTTATTGTTTTCTCTTTGTTGTAACTTTAGTTTTGTTGACCAAATTAACATGTATTGTTATCCATGAAGTGACAGTCTTTGGGGCAGAGAATATCATTGATCCTTGCATTGCTGTCATTGGGGGTTATGCCATTGCTATACATTTCAGCATTATGTAGTTAACATTGTGTCAGTACATAGCCCATACAAATGAGCTAGAGTTATGTAATACTGCTTGAAAGTTTTAAACAGATGGCAAGATACTGTGACAAAACACTTTTTAATTGAATACTAAAAAACCCTCTTTGGGTAAATAATCTGTGTTGCACAGCTAGGTTTCAGTGTGATTTTTCCTGGAGTCCAGCCAGCAGAAGGGTGTACAATTATGTGAATTATACTCACTGATCATTCCAACCCTTTGTGCATATTTACAAATTCCCACTCCCTTTACACCACAGCTGGTGCTTGTTTCCACCACTGAATTTTAAATAATTCAGTGAAATTCTTGAGAAACAGGGAATGTTTTGCCTAATTTTTGAAGCTTGATTACTATTTGCACCAAATGCTGCTGATCAGCAAGATTGCCTCAATGGGAATAGAGAAGATTTCCTTTGAATTGAAATTCAAAACAAATTCATTATACCAAAAACTTGAAAAGGAAGACTCATTGTAATAGCATTTTGAATTTAATACAGGAAAATTATGAAGGTAGATCATAATACAATATGGGAAAGAGATCTATTTGGTGGACTTCGCTTCAGAACCATTAATAGGGAATAACACTTCTTGTGGCAGTTATATTAAAATTTAGCATTTATATATGATGTGGCAGTTATATTAAAATTTAGCATTTATATATGTGCCATGAAACAAGGATTGATATTAATAAAATTCTGTGAAATTTCTATCTTGTATATGTACAGATCCACAATGAAAATATATGAGACTGTGTTGAATATCCCAGACTGAGCAAATAATTTGATCTGCTGAATTCAAAAAAAATAGCTAGTACAAAAAAACCCTTAGCATTTATTTTTCTTATGGCCTTACTCTTTGACTTGTGAGATTTTTCTCTATCTTCCTCTCCCACCCCAAGAATTGTTATTAATTAAAAATTTTATTATTATGCAAAAAATAATAAGAGCCCCATTTGAATGGTTTTTGTATAAATTTTTGTTTATGCAGAGCTCAATTCTTTAAAGAAATGAAACACAAATACTCATAAATGGTATAGAGGAGTACTTGGTTTAGAAATAGATGATTTCTTTTTTTATTTTACTTTACAGTACTGTATTGGTTTTGCCATACATCAACATGAATCTGCCACGGTGTACACATGTTCCCAATCCTGAACCCACCTCCCATCTCCCTCTCCATACCATCTCTCTTTCTTCCTTTTTTTTCTTTTTCAATTGAAGTACAGTTGATTTACAGTGTTATGTTAATTAATGCTGTACATAAAAGTGATTCAATTATACATACGTACATATATATATTCTTTTTTAATATATTCCGTTCCATGATGGTTTATCATAGGATAGTGAATATGATTCTCTGTGCCATACAGTGGAACCTTGTTGTTTATTCATTCTGTGTATAGAGGCTGACATATGCTAACCCCAACCTCCCACTCCATTCCTCCTCCAGTTCCTTCCCCCTGGCAACCACAAGGCTCTTCTCTATGTCTGTGAGTCTGTTTCTGGTTTGCAGAAAGGTTCATCTGGGTCATATTTTAGATCCAACATATAAGTAATGTCATATGGTATCTGTCTTTCTCTGACGTACTTCACTTAGTAGGATAGTCTCTAGTGGATCCGTGCTGTTGCAAGTGACATTATCTCATTATTTCTTAAGGCTAAGTAGTGCTCCGTTGTATACATCTTCTTTATCATTGATCTGAGGATGGACATTGAGGTTGTTTCCACGTCTTGGCTGTTGTGAATAGTGATGCTGTGACCGTACAGGAGAATACATCTTTTTTATTCACAGTTAATGTCCGGATAAATGCCCAGGAGTGGGACTGCTCGATCATGTAGTAATTCTGGTTTTAGGTTTCTGAGGAGTGGCCATACAGTTTTCTACAGTGGCTGCAACAGCTTACATTGCAAACAGTGGTTAGGAGGGTTTCTTTTTCTCCACACCTTCTTCAGCATTTGTTATTTGTAGACTTTGTAATGATGGCCATGTTGACTGGTACGAAGTGGTACCTCATTGTAGTTTTGAGTTGCATTTCTCTAGTAATTGGTGATACTGAGCATCTTTTCATGTGCCTGTTCATCTTTATGTCTTCTTTGGAGAAAGATCTCTTTAGATCTTTTGCCTCTTTTTGGATTTGGTTGTTTGTTTTTTTGTTGTTGTTGTATGAGCTGTTTGTATATATTGGAAATTAAGCTCTTGTCAGTCACGTTGTTTGCAAATATTTTCTCCCATTCTGAGGGTTATCTTTTCATTTTGTCTATTATTTCTTTTGCTGTACAAAAGCTTGTAAGTTTTATTTAGTCCCATTTGTTTATTTTTGTTTTTATTTCTGTTGCCTTATGAGAGTCACCTAAGAAAACATCAGTGCAATTTATGTCAGATAATGTTTTTCCTATGTTCTCTTCTAGGAGTTTTATTGTATCGTGTCTCATATTTAGGTCTTTAAGCTGTTCTGAGTTTATTTTTGTGTATGGTGAGTGGGTATGTTCTAACTTCCTTGAGTTACATGTGGCATTTCAACTTGCCAAGCACCATTTGCTGAAGAGTGTCTTTTCTCCATTGTGCATTTTTGCCTCCTTTGTCAAAGATTAATTGACCATAGGTGTGTGAGTTTATATCTGGGCTCTCTATTCTGTTCTTTTAATCCATATGTCTGTTTTTGTGCCAGTACCATGCTATCTTGATTACTGTAGATTTGTAGAATTGTTTGAAGTCAGGGAGGGTTATGTTTCCTGCTTTGTCCTTCTTCCTAGTATTGTTTTGGCAATTCTAGGTCTTTTATGGTTCCATATGAATTTAAGATTATTTTTTCTAGTTTTCTGAAAAATATAACAAATAATTGGATAAGGGTCACGTTAAATTTGTAGACTGCTTTGGGTAGCATGGCCACTTTAACAGTATTAATTCTTCCAATCCAAGAGCATGGGATATCTTTCCATTTCTTTGAATCATGTTCAAAGAAATAGATGATTTCTAATATAAAACAAAATGAGAAATTTTTTGAAGCATACTGTCTAAGACGGTACTTCAGTTCAGTTCAGTCACTCAGTCGTATCTGACTCTTTGCGACCCCATGAACCACAGCATGCCAAGCCTCCCTGTCCATCACCAACTCCTGGAGTTCACCCAAAGTCATGTCCATTGAGTTGGTGATGCCATCCAGCCATCTCGTCCTCTATCGTCCCCTTCTCTTCCTGCCCCCAATCCCTCCTAGCATCAGGGTCTTTTAAAATGAGTCAGTTCTTCGCATAAGATGGCCAAAGGATTGGAGTTTCAGCCTCAGCATCTCCTTTAGGATGGACTGGTTGGATCTCCTTACAGTCCAAAGGACTTTCAAGAGTCTTCTCCAACACCATTCTTCAGCCCTCAGCTTTCTTTATAGTCCACCTCTCACATCCATGCATGACTACTGGAAAAACCATAGCCTTGACTAGACGGGCCTTTGTTGACAAAGTAATGTCTCTGCTTTTGAATATGATGTCTAGTTACTTCAGGCTCAGATATTAAAGGCAACTAGAGCAAAGAAATAGGAAATATAAGGAAATAAATAAGCTAAACATCCTCTTTAAAGTATTAGAATTGGAGGATGAACTAATTCTATGTCTTATGTACATGGTCAAAAAAGACTGGGACTGGATTTGAGGATGGTCGAAAAAAAAATTCCAGACTCAGTTCTATTTACAGGCTTGTCAAGCATCAGAAAGAATATAGCATTCATGAGGGGGGACAGATTTCTTTGGTCTACCTTCTGTCTTGCAAATAAATGTGGCAGTTGTCAGCAAGTCATGCAAAGTAAGTAGACTAACAAGTCTGAGGAACTCTGAACATGTGGCTACCTTCACATCAACTGGAATGATAAGGTCACCACACATGAAAAAGAAAATCTATACTGTATAAAGTGATAATTTTGCTATTTAGGAAATCTTGTCAAAAAATAAAAACAAAACACCTAGATATCTGAGGAATTTGAGTCACGAAATTCTTGAAGCTCTGTGCTTAGACAGTCCTTCTTCTGATGCATCTTAAAGACAATTTACACCACTTCCTGTTATCTAAGCCAGTCCTTCAATAGCTATGAATACCCAATTTAAATCTGTGTAGGGCTTTCACCCAATGGCTCAAGCGGTAAGGAATCCACCTGCAATGCAGGAAACACAGGAGATGCGTGTTTGATCCCTGGGTCTGGAAGATCCCCTGGAGGAGGAAATAGTACCCCACTCCAGCATTCTAGCTTGGAAGATCCCGTGCCTGGGGGCTACAGTCCATAAGGTTGCAAAGAGTCGCAGATGACTTAACATACATGCATGAAGGGCTTTTATAGCAAAGGCAAGGTGAATGGTCTGCGTACCACCTTTCTGTCCGCATATAATTTGTTAGATTTATTCCATATGAATGTGCAAGCCTTCGTGAATATCATATGAAGGGAGGAATGATTAATAACATTCACTGATTAATTTCAAGCAATACCTGAAAGAGGATGTACTCACTAATACTTGTTGAATAAGAAAATAAAGGGATGGAAGTATTACTTGATCTCTGACACATTTAAGTACATGTAGTAAACCATATTATAGCATGATTTTCAAATGGTAATATTATTTTGGTTTTTATAAGAAAATAAGGTAGTATTCTATTTGAGGTAGTAGTGCTTCAGTCATTGCATTGTCATTCAGACAAAGAAACATCTGGGCTTTCCAAAGTCTTCCTGAAGCTTGTGCATAAGGAATTAAAGAAGCAGTAACTGGTGAAATTTTAATGCAGATAATATAAGGGTGATGCATTAAGTAGAAGGAATCAGAAGATGGCTCATATTTTTTCTTTAAAAATTTGTTGGTATACAGTTTTGCTTTCTTGTTTTCAAATATTTATTTGGCTGTACCAGGTCTTAGTTGTGTCATGTGAGAGCTTTCATTTCTGTGCACAGACTCTAGCTGTGGGGCGCTGGCTTAGTAGTCATGGCATGCAGGCTTAGTTGCATTGAGACATGTGGGATCTTAGTTCCCTGACCAGGGGTCAAACTCATGTCCCCTGCATTGCAAGGCAGACTCTTAACCACTTGACCACCGAGGAAGTCCCTAGAGTTTTAAAGAGGAAAAACACTGCCTACATTTGTGACTTTAATTGGTGGAGTTTACAGAGTCAGAATGATCTCGTTTTCTTCCTTATCCTTGGAAATCACATATTGACAGTCACTAGAGAGAATGCCTAATCTGAGTAATTGCTTTCTGAATTGGGGGCTAAATTGTGCTTGTATTTTATTTGAAGCGAACTTCTCATCCCACTTAGAGAGTCTGACTACAAAGCCTTTGGATGCTGAAGTTGAATTGAGAGATTCTCTGCTTCTGATTTTTAGGAACATGCTTAACCTGTTTGTTTGCTTCTGGAGAGAACTCAGTGTGATGAGGGATGAGTGAGCCCCATCGTGAGCGCCACAAAACGCTTTATGTGGCTTAGTGGGCTTGTGTTTTCATAAGCATGCTTCAGGATAGATCAAGTAAAAAGAAAGCAATGGAGCAATACTGGATGTCCCTGGCTCCTGCTTTCTAAGAAGCACATGGAAAATAAGTCATGAACTAATTTTCTGTCTACCCTGTGCTTGGGAACATGTGCTGGACCCTAGGATAACAGAGTATATGCCAAACCCTCATTTGTTTCTCTACCAGATATCTCAGGTATGGTTGTACTGGAGGAGAAGAGGAAAATAAGTGGGAAAGTTTATCTTTTAGAGAAAACCTTTCATTTAGGATTCTGTAATGGTAGGTCCTTTTAAAAGAAGTGATGTAAAAACCTTATTACTGTCTATTAGTTTCAAATCACAGCTGAAAGGAAATATTGGGTGTGAGAAGTCTGAGCAAATGAATGCACATTAAATGGGTGGGAAAAAGTAACTGGGAATAGTAATAAAATGCTTATTTTTAAATGTATCCTATAAATACATTACTTACATTATACAGACCAGCACATTAATAATTTTTATAATCAAGTTGTAGTGCAGTGAAAAGAGCTTGGATCAGACCATGAAGCAATCTTGGGAAGAAAAGAGCTGTAGATTCCTATACCAGATCTGCCATCAACTAACTCTTTGAATTAAAGCAGATCCAAATGACCTAAGATACAGTACCTTCATATCTAAGAGTTGGGACGTGATATTTATCTCACATTGGCATATCAAGTGACATGAATGCTTCTGAAACTATCTATGCAGTCAGTGTTACATATTTCAAAATACAAAAAAGAGAAACAGAAGACAAAAATTGAAATTCTAAAAAAACTCACTGTCTAGTATACTTGAATGTATCTTTTTTCCTAAGTCATCAGGACCTTAGAGGTAACCAATCATAATTTTTAGGAAATTTAGAAATTACTTTTTTAGAGAAAGGCTAAAACTTTGGCCACATGACTGGAAAAGGTCCGTTTAGAAGGACAGTGCCAAAAATGTTCAAACTACTACACAATTCCACTCATTTCACCTGCTAGTAAGGTAATGTTCAAAATCCTTCAATCTAGTCTTCAACAGTATGTGAATTGACAAATTCCAGATGTACAAACTGAATTTGGAAAAGGCAGAGGAACCAGAGATTAAATTGCCAACATCCATTGGATCATCAGAAAAGCAAGAGAATTCCAGGAAGACATTTACTTCTGTTTCATTGACTATGCTAAACCCTTTGACTGTGTGGATCACAACAAACAGTGGAAAATTCATGAAGAGATGGAAATACCAGACCACTTCACCTGCCTCCTGCAAAACCTGTATGAAGGTCAAGAAGCAACAGTTAGAACTGGACATGGAACAATGGACTGGTTCAAAACTGGAAAAATAGTATGTCAAGGCTACATATTGTCACCCTGCTTATTTTAACTTTTATGCAGAGTGCATCATGTGTAATCCCAGGCTGGATGAAGCACAGGCTATAATCAGGATTGCTGGGAGAAGTATCAATAACCTCAGATATGCAGATGACACCACCTTTATGGCAGAAAGTGAAGAGAAACTAAGAGGAACTCAAAAAAGAGCCTCTTGATGAAGGTAGAAGAGGAGAGTGAAAAACTGACTTAAAACTTTAACATTAAAAAAACTAAGATCATGGCATCTGGTCCCATCACTTCATGGCAAATAGATGGAGAAACAATGGACATAGTGACAGACTTCATCTTCTTGGGCTCCAAAATCACTGCAGATGGTGAAATTAAAAGACGTTTGCTCCTTGGAAGAAAAGCTATGACCAACCTAGACAGCATATTAAAAAGCAGGTAACGTTACTTTGCCTACAAAAGTCTGAATAGTCAAAGCTCTGGTTTTTCCAGTAGTCATGTATGGATATGAGAGCTAGACAGTAAAAAAGGCTGAGTGCCAAATAATTATGCTTTTAAATTGTGGTGTTTGAGAAGACTCTTGTGTTTTTTGGACAGCACAGAGATCAAACTAGTCAATCCTAAAGGAAATCAACCCTGAATATTCATTGGAAGGACTGATGCTGAAGGTAAAGCTCCAGTACTTTGATCACCTGATGCAGGGTTGACTCATTGGAAAAGACCCTGTTGTTGTGAAAGATCGAAGGCAAGAAGAAAAGGGGATGACAGAGGATGAGATGGTTGGATGGCATCACCGACCTAATGGACGTGAATTTGAGGAAGCTCCGGGAAATAGTGAAGGAGAGGGAACCCAGCATGCCACAGTCCTTGGGGTTGCAAAGCGTCAGACATGACTGAGCGACTGAGAGCGGCAACAAAACTTTGCGTTCAGTGTCATCTAGAGTTAAACTATCTTGACTTTAACAATAAACCCAAAGTAGTTCAGCCCACCCTCTGTAGAAAGTAAAATTTTCAGTATTTAGAAAAAAAAAAGTTTAAGTAAAAGAGTCTGCAGTAAATTACACAAGCAAATCCCAAGCCATTAAAATGAGTTTTAATAATTCAATTTCATTTTATTATCAAGGAAAGTCAATATTGTATAATCATAATATTTCAATCAGTAGAAGAAGCAAAATTACCCTAAATGATAATTTCATTAGTGCCCATGAGGAAGTCAATAAAAGAGAAGCTCTTCTTATGAAAATATATCCAGCTTCCTGATCCTGATTGTCCAATTAAGAAACTTGCATCGTTAAGTGATCAATACACTTTTCAAATGTGAAGCAGATAATCAACTGTAGCAGATCCTTGCATTTATTAAAACTACAGTGTCAAAATATGCCAATATTTGTAGGAGTGATTAGAAGAGCTTGCTAGATCATATTTCTTTGTAAACATTGTCTTTTAAAATATTTCATTCCCATTTGGCTCCTTGATCTGTACAGGGATAAACAGAGCTGGCTTAAGTGCATTTGTTGAAAGGAAAAAAAAAAAGCTATAATGAATAGGTTTTGGCGAACCTTCGCTAAAGAGATTGCTTAGAATGTTCAGATGCTATATACAGCGGAACACACACACCTGTAGTAGCAAAGCACTGAACATTAAGTTCTGTAGGCTGCTGCTTGATGTTGAGAACAACAACAGCATAAATACCCAGACTCTGAGTACACATAATTTGAAGTCCAAAGGCAGGCAGGTTCCTGTTGTGGCAATTTGGTGGCCATTCTGCCACCACGTAGCCTGGGTTTCATGCTGATACTCATGGTTGACTATTGTCTGCTGGTGGTAATTGGGAATATGAATATTTTTTTTTGTTCTGGGAAGAAGAGAGGGAGAAACTAAACCCTAGTCAAGTACTATTACTCTTTACTTCCAGTCTCAGATGGTAAAGCATCTGCCTGCAGTGCAAAAGACCCAGGTTCGATCCCTGGGTTGGGAAGATCCCCTGGAGAAGGAAATGGCAGCCCACTCCAGTACTTTTGCCTGGAAAATTCCATGGACTGAGGAGCCATGGGGTCTCAAAAAGTTGGACGTGACTGAGCAACTTCACTTTCCAGTCTGATGGCCGGTTGAAAACACACATAGACTCCTGCACCGATAGGAGTCACATAGGAATTTCATATCTTAGCATAAGCTCTATCCTTAGAATAGGGTTTGGGTGACTTTGTGAGATAGGCAACTTAGATTTCCTTCAGGAGAACTTGCTGCAGGTAACATGGTAGGCTGAAGGCCCAGTTGCCACCTCCCTGAGTCCACTACTGTGTTTGTTCTTAAGTCACACTACCCCAGGCCACTCCAAGACCACGATCAGGGTGCAGGATCGTTTCTGCAGCATTCGCATCGCAGGTGTTCTCTATGGGCAGCATCTAAGACTCCTTGTTTCATAAGATTTTTTAAAGGGTCTTTTGATGGTGAGATACATACAGCACATTGATACTTGGATAGATCAAAGACAGAACTCTCTTTTACTTAACAGTTCTGATACAGAATTGGCTGTCAGACAGGATATATAGGGGCTTGCCTCTTTAGGACAGGGTAACAGCAAGTTGGAACTGTAGGTGGTGGGTTATGTATGGTAGGTGGAGTGGAGTTCGCCAGGTTTCCCAGGATCCCTGTGGAGTGGCTAATTTGAGTAATTTTGTGGACTCTGGTGTACAGGGACTATCCCCAGCTGTCTAAGTTCCTGGCCCCGAATTGATTAAGGAAGGTATATAGCCCAGCCTGTGAAAGACAGACATGGGGTATACTCAGCTACTGAAGAAGGGGCATTGGCTGGCTTCTAGTCAGAATTATCAAAATAGGGGCAAGACAGCATTAAAAAAAAAAAAAAGACTTGTCTCTTTTCACATGCCTTCGAGGAAGTCTGAAGTCTTTCACGACGTTCTACTGTTGCTTCTGTTTTATTTCTCTTAGATCTTTCTATTCCAGTATTAAGAATGAGGTGTGTTTTCCGTGTAAGAAAAAATAAGCATAAGCAGTGACCACCTGGTCAGCTAGAAACTTTCCTAGGAAGTATGAGCTTTCTTCAGTTTTCAGTTCAGCCGCTCAGTTGTGTACAGCTCTGTGACCCCATGGGTTGCAGCATGCCAGGCTTCCCTGTCTGTCACGAACTCCTGGAGCTTACTCAAACTCATGTCCGTTGAGTCAGTGACGGCAGCCCATCATCTCATCCTCTCGTCCCCTTCTCTGCCTGCCTTCAATCTTTCCCAGTGTTAGGGTCTTTTCACATGAGTCAGTTCTTTGCATCAATGGCCAAAGTATCAGAATTTCAGCATCAGTCCTTCCAATCAATATTCAGGACTGATTTCCTTTAGGATTGACTGGTTGGATCTCCTTGCAGTCCAAGGGACTCTCAAGAGTCTTCTCCAACACAACAGTTCAAAAGCATCAATTCTTCGGCACTCAGCGTTCTTTATAGTCCGGCTCTCACATCCACACATTCTTTGATATTGCCTTTCTTTGAGATTGGAATGAAAATACCTTTTCCAGTCCTGTGGCCACTGCTGAGTTTTCCAAATTTCCTGGCATATTGAGGGCAGCACTTTCACAGCAGCATCTTTCAGGATTTGAAATAGCTGAGCTGGGATTCCATCACCTCCACTATCTGTTCATAGTGATGTTTCCTAAGGCCCACTTGACTTGCCTTCCAGGATGTCTGGCTCTAGGTGAGTGATCGCATCATCTTGATTATCAGGGTTGTGATGATCTTTGCGCATCCTTCTTCTGTGTATTCTTGCCACCTCTTCTTAATATCTGCTGCTTCTGTTAGGTCCATACCATTTGTGTCTTTTATCGTTGCGTGAAATGTTCCCTTGGTATCTCTCATTTTCTTAAAGAGATCTCTAGTCTTTCCCATCCTGTTGTTTTCCTCTGTTTTGTTGCATTGATGACTGAGGAAGTGTTTCTTATCTCTCCTTGCTATTCTTTGGAACTCTGCATTCAAATGGGTATATCTTTCCTTTTCTCCTTTGCCTTTCACTTCTTTTCTTTGCACACCTATTTGTAAGGTGTCCTCAGACAGCCATTTTGCCTTTTTGCATTTCTTTTTCTTGGGGATGATCTTGATACCTGTCTCCTGTACAATGTCATGAACATCCATCCATAGTTCTTCAGGCACTCTGTCTATCAAATCTAATTCCTTAAATCTGTTTGTCACTTCCACTGTATAATCAATCGTAAGGGATTTGATTTAGGTCATACCTGAATGGTCTAGTGGTTTTCCCTGCTTTCTTCAGTTTAAGTCTGACTTTGGCAATAAGGAGTTCATGATCTGAGCCACAGTCAGCTCCTAGTCTTGTTTTTTGCTGACTGTATAGAGCTTCTCCATCTTTGGCTGCAAAGAATATAATCAATCTGATTTCAGTATTAACCATCATTAACCATCAATAATCATTATAATTTTGGCCAAAACTATTACTTAAACTTTCTTTTACTCGTACAGTATGCTGAATGACAATTTTATTTTTTGAAAGAATAAAGTTGTTCATATATTATTGATATATTGGTTGTTCATTTGCATTCATAAGATATGCCGTGTTTTTAAAATTTATATGAATTTTTAAATTCTTTTGGAACTGACTTTCATAGGCATGCCATTTTTGAAATATATATATATTTAAATTGAAGTATAGTTTATTTACAATTATGTGTTAGTTTCTGGTGGACAGCAAAGTGATTCAGTTTTATACACACACACACACACATATATACTTTTCCATATCTTTTCCATTATGGTTTTTCATAGGATTTTAAATATAGTTCCCTGTGCTATGCAGTAGCATCCTGTTGTTTATTTTATGTATAATAGTGATTTTTGCTAATTCCAACCTCCTGATTTATCCTCCCCTCCTCCTCTTTTCCCCTTGGGTAACCATAAGTTTATTTTCTGCATCTGTGAGTCTCTTTTATAAATAAGTTCATTTGTGTCACATTTTAGATTCCACATATAAGTGATGTCATATGGTATGTGATTTGTCTTTCTAACTTCAATTAGTATGATAATGTCTAGCACCACCTATGTTCCTGCAAATGGCATTATTTCGTTCTCTCATATCCGTTGTATATATGTACCACATCTTAATTCAGTCATCTGTGGATGGGTACTTAGGTTGCTTCCATGTCTTGGCTATTGTAAGTGGTGGTGCTGTGAACACTGGGTTGCATGTATCTTTGTGAATTAGTGTTTTCATTTTTTCTGGATGTTTGCTCAGGAGTGGGCTTGCTGGACGTATGTAATTCTACTTTTAGTTTTTTAAGGAACCTCCATAATATTTTCCACTCTGGCTGTGCCAGTTTACATTCCCACCAAGAAAGTAGGAGAGTTCCCTTTTCTGCCCACCGTCTGAGAGTTTTTGTTTGTAGACTTTTTAATGATGGCCATTCTGACTGATGGGAGGTCATATCTCACTGTAGTTTTGATTTTGATTTGCATTTCTCTAATAATTGGTGATGTTGAGCATCTTTTCACATGCCTGTTGGCCATCTGTCTGTCTTCTTTGAAGAAAGGTCTGTTTAGTCCTTTTGTTTATTTTTCAGTTGAGTTGTTTTATTGTTGTTGTTGTTGAATTGTATGAACTGTTTGTGTGTTTTGGAAATTGAGACCTTGTTGGTCTCATTGTTTGCAAATATTTTTTCCATAGGTTGGAATTTTGTTTTCATTCAAAATGTTTTCATTTTGTCTATCATTTTCTTTGCTGTGTGAAAACCTTAAGGTTTGATTAGATCCCATTTGTTTATTTTTACTTTTATTTCTGTTGCTTTGGGAGATTTACCTAAGAAAATATTGGTATGATTTATGTCAGACAATGTTTCTCCTGTGTTCTCAACTGGGAGTTTTATGACGTACTGTCTTACAGTTAAGTACTTAAGTCATTTGGAGATTATTTTTGTGTATAGTGAGAGGGTATGTTCTAATTAATTGACTTTCTATCTTTCCCAACACTACTTACTGAAGAGACTCCCTTTTCTCTTTTGTATATTCTTATCTATTTTGTCAAAGATTAACTGACTATAGATGTATGGGTTTGTTTCTGGGCTCTCTGTTATTTTCCATTGATCTGTATGTCTGTTTTTGTGCCAACACCACGCCATTTTGATTACTTTGTAGTGTTTTCTGAAGTTTGGGAAAATTATACCTCCAGCTTTGTTCTTTTTACTCGGGATTGCTTTGGCAGTTCTGCATGTTTTATGCTTATATATGAATTTTAGGATTATTTATTCTAGTTCTGTGAAAAATATCATTACTAATTTGATAGGGATCGCATCAAATCTGTAGACTGCTCTGGGTCATTTAACAATATTCATTCTTCCCCTCCAAGAGCATGGGATATCTTTCCATTTCTTTAATTTATCTTCAGTTTTCTTAATCAGTGTTGTATACTTTTAGTGATTAAGTCTTTCACCTCCTAGATCAGGTTTATTTCTAAGTATTATTTTATTTAATTTTTCTTCATGTAATTTTTTTTTTTTTTGCTTTCCTTTTCTGATACTTCATTGTTAATGTGAAGAACTGTAATAAATTTCTGCGTGTTAAATCTTGTATCCTTAGGGTTTTTTAGATATGTTTCTTGATATCTGCATAGAATGACAGTTTCATATCTTCTTGTCCAGTTTGAATATATTTCATGTCCTTTCTTGTCTATTTGCTGTGGCTAAGATTTCCAATACTATGTTGAATAGAAATGGTGAGAGTGGACATCCTTGTCTTATTCCAGTTTTAGTGGGAAGGCTTTCAGCTTTTTATCGTTGAGTATGTTTACTGTGGGTTTGTCATAAATAGCCTTTTTATGTTGAGATATTTTACTTAGATACCCAGTTTGATAAGAATTTTTATCATGAATGAATGTTTAATTTTATCATATGCTTTTTCTGCATCTATTGGGATGATCATGTGGTTCTTTTCTTTTGTTGATGTGGTGTATCATATTGACAGATTTGTGTATGTTGAAACCTGGAATAAATCCAACTTGATCATGGTATATGATCTTTTTTATGTGTTGTTGAATTTGCTCTGCTAATATTTTGTTGAAAATTTTTGCATCTGTATTACTCAAAGACACTGGCCTGTAATTTTCTTTTTTTAGTAGTGTCTTTGTCTGATTTTGGTATCAGGTTGATGGTGACATCATAAAATGACTTTGGTAGTGTTTCCTTTTCTTTAAATTTTTGAAAGTTTTAGAAGGATTGATATAAGTTCTTTATATGTTTGATGGAATTCTCCAGAAAGCCATCTGGTCCAGAGCTTTTGTTTGCAGAAAGTTTTATTTTTTTAGTACAGATTCTATTTCACTTCTAATGATTGTTCAGTCAAGTTATCTGTTTCTCCTTGATTCAGTTTTGGTGCGCTGAGTTTCTAGAAACTATCCATTTCTTCTAGGTTGTCAAGTTTTTTGGCAAATAATTTTTCATATAGTCTCTTTTTTTGTGTGTGTTTCTGCAATATCAGTTGTTATTTCTATCATCTTTCATTTCTTATTTTATGTGGGTCCTTTCTATTTTCATCTTACTGAGCCTGTCCAGAAGTTTATCAATTTTGTTTATACATTAAAGAACCAGTTTTTGGTTTTATTTATTTTTTCTATTGTTTTTTTAAACCTTTTATTCTTCCTTTTTGATCGTTTTACTTCCTTCTGCTGACTTTAAGTTTTGTTTGTTTTTTTTTCCCTAATTCTTTTAGATGGTAGGTTACATTGTTTATTTGAACTTTTTTTGTGTGTGGAAGGCCTATATCACTATGAATGGCTTTTGCTACATTTCATAGACTTTTTATGATTGTGTTTCCATTGTCACTTGTCTCAAGATATTTTTTAATTTTCTGTTTCATTTTATTTCCTTTTTTAAAAAAAAATAACATGTTGTTTAGTATATGTGATCATTTTTGTTGTGGTTTCCCTTTCTGTAGTTTATTTTGTGTTTCATGCTGTTGTGATCAGAAAAGATGCTTGAAATATATTCCACTTTCGTAAATTTATCGAGGCTTGTTTTATGTACAGCTATGTAGTTAATCCTGGAGAATGTTCTATGTGCACTTGAAAAGAATGCATATTCTGGTGGGTTTTTTTTTTTTTTGGGGGTACAGTCTCCTGATATAACAACTAAGTCTAGCTTTTCTGCTGTATTGTTTAGAAACTCTATTGCTTTACTGATTTTCTGTCTGAAAGATCTGACCTTTGATGTGAGTAGAGTGTTAAAATCTCCTATAATATACAATATACTATCATTGTATATTCATCAATTTCTCCCTTTGTTTCTGTTAGTATTTGTGTGTTTAGGTGTTCTTATATTGGGTGTATACATGTTAGAGTGTAATACCTTCTTCTTCTGATCCTTTCATCATTTTATAATGTCCCTCATTATCTTTATGGCCTTTGTTTTAGAATGTGTTTTGTCTGATATGAATATTGCTACCCTTTCTTTCCTGTCATTTCTATTTACATGAAATGTTGTTTTCCATCCCCTCACTTTCAGTCTGTGTGTATCTTTCACCCTAAAGTGGGTCTCTTGTAGTCAGCATATTGTAGGCTTTTGTTTCATCATCCAATCTGCTATTCTGTGTCTTTTGATTGGAGGATATAGTCCATTGACATTTAAAGTAAGTATTGATAGATATGTGTTAAGTGGTATTTTAATCCTGGTTTTCTAGTTGATTTTGTATTTCATTTTTATTCCTTTCTTTTTCTTCTTGTTTTTCCTGTTGTGATTTGATGGTTTTCTTTATTATGGTTGTGTTCTTTCATTTTGCTTTTTGTGAGTCTTTTGTGAATTTGTGGTTACATATTTTTATCCATTACTATATCTACTTGCTTTAAGTCATATAGTCTCAGAAATATTCTAAAATCAATTGACATTTTTTTTACTTGCCTGCAATTTATGATTTTGATGTTCTCTTCTACATCTTCATGTTTATCCTTTTGCTGTTCATTGTACTTCTCACCATTTTTCACAAAATGAAAAAAATTTTAAAAAATTGTCTATTGGTTTAAGTGATTGCCATTTGTGGCTTTCTCTTTGCTGTAGGTCCTTGCTTTTTTTCTGTCTAGAGAAGACCTTTCATTATTTCTTTTAAGATAAGTTTAATATTGCTGTATTCTTTCAGTTTTTGGTTATCTGAGAAGTCCTTAATCGCTCCATATTTGCTAAATCATAATATTTCTGGCTAGAGTATTCTAGGTTGCAGGTTTTTCCCTTTTAGGACTTTGAGTACATTTTGCCATGCTCCTCTGACCTGCAAATTTTTGTAGAGAAATCAGCTGATAGCGTTATGAAAGTTCCCTTGTAATTAAATCTGTGGTTTTCTCTTGTTGCCTTTAACGTCTTTTCTTTAACTTTTGCCATTTTAATTATAATGTGTCTTGGTGTGTGCCTGTTTAGGTTCACCATGCTTTAGTTCAGTTCAGTTGCTCAGTTGTGTCCAACTCTTTGGGACCCCCATGGACTGCAGCATGCCAGGCCTCCCTGTCCATCACTAACTCCTGGAGTTCACTCAAACTCATGTCTATTGAGTCAGTGATGCCATCCAGCTATCTCATCCTCTGTCATGCCCTTCTCCTCCTACCTTCAGTCTTTCCCAGCATCAGGGTCTTTTCAAATGAGTCAGTTCTTCTCATCAGGTGGCCAAAGTATTGGAGTTTCAGCTTCAGCATCAGTCCTTCCAATGAATATTCAGGACTGATTTCCTTTAGGATAGACTAGATAGAACTCCTTGCAGTCCAAGGGATCCCAAGAATCATCTCCAACACCACAGTTCAAGAGCATCAGTTCTTTGACACTCAGCTTTCTTTATAGTCCAACTCTCACATCCATACATGTCTACTGGAAAATCCATAGCCTTGACTAGACAGACATTTGTTGGCAAAGTAATGTCTCTGTTTTTTAATATGCTGTCTAGCTTGGTCATAACCTTTCTCCCAAGGAGCAAGCGTCTTTTAATTTCATGGCTGCGNCCCTTCTCCTCCTACCTTCAGTCTTTCCCAGCATCAGGGTCTTTTCAAATGAGTCAGTTCTTCTCATCAGGTGGCCAAAGTATTGGAGTTTCAGCTTCAGCATCAGTCCTTCCAATGAATATTCAGGACTGATTTCCTTTAGGATAGACTAGATAGAACTCCTTGCAGTCCAAGGGATCCCAAGAATCATCTCCAACACCACAGTTCAAGAGCATCAGTTCTTTGACACTCAGCTTTCTTTATAGTCCAACTCTCACATCCATACATGTCTACTGGAAAATCCATAGCCTTGACTAGACAGACATTTGTTGGCAAAGTAATGTCTCTGTTTTTTAATATGCTGTCTAGCTTGGTCATAACCTTTCTCCCAAGGAGCAAGCGTCTTTTAATTTCATGGCTGCGGTCACCATCTGCAGTGATTTTGGAGCCCAAGAAAATGAAGTATCTCACTGTTTCCATTGTTTCCCCATCTATTTGCCTTGAAGTGATGGGTCCAGATTCCATGATCTTAGTTTTCTGATGTTGAGCTTTAAGCCAACTTTTTCACTCTCCTCTTTCACTTTCATCAAGAGGCTCTTTAGTTCTTCTTCACTTTCTGCCATAAAGGTGATGTCATCTGCATATCTAAGGTTATTGATATTTCTCCCAGCAGTCTTGATTCCAGCTTGTGCTTCATCCAGCCTAGTGTTTCTCATGATGTACTCTATATATAAGTTAAATAAGCAGGGTGACAATATACAGCCTTAATATCCTCCTCTCCCTGTCTGGAACCAGTCTGTTGTTCCATGTCCAGTTCTAACTATTGTTTCCTGACCTGCATACAGATTTCTCAAGAGGCAGATCAGGTGATCTGATATTCCCATCTCTTTAAGAATTTTCCAGGGTTTGTTGTGGTCCACACAGTCAAAGGCTTTGGCATAGTCAGTAAAGCAGAAATAGATGTTTTTCTCAGACTCTCTTGCTTTTTCCATGATCCAGCGGATGTTGGCAATTTGATCTCTGGTTCCTCTGCCTTTCCTAAAACTAGCTTGAGCATCTGGAAGTCCGCGGTTCACATACTGTCATGCTTGGAATCCTCTGTTTATTTTCCTTATGTTTCTTTGACTCTATGAATTTAGGAGAAACAGTTGTCTACTGTGGTCCTGAAAGGCTGGTTTCATGTGGAAGCATCCCTGTGTAGCAATGAGGCTTCAGTGGTGGACTCAGGCCGCTCCTTGCTCATATTCCTGGTTGCACTTTGGATCACTCTCCAGCTCCTCCAGGCTCTCTCCACTCAGCCAACAGCAGCGCTCTCCACAGGCCCATCTGCTGAATGCCTGGTTTCAGCACCCAGCCCCCACATGCACCAGCAGATCCACGTCCCAGATTTGGGAGTTCAGGGAGGTTACCAGGACCTCTCTGCTGGTCTTTCTTCTGCCTTCCACACATCACCTGTGGTGCTCTCCTCCAAATCTCTGAAGCCCCCCTTTTGTCCCAGATTATACCCTCTTAAGTGAAGGGGATCACAGGGTAAAGGAACATTTCTTCTTTCACAATTCTCTCCCAAGGGCACAGGTCCCATATCAGTTCTTCAGATACACTAATTCTATTCTGTAATCTTAATTTTATAACTATCAACCTATAAAGTTCTTAAGTTCATATACATGTGCGTAGATACAGCATACACAAGAATTCAGTACTCAGGGCTTCCCTGGTGGCTCAGCGGCAGGAGACAGCAGTTTGATGCCTGGATTGGGAAAATCCTCTGGGTAAGCAAATGGCAACTGACTCCAGTATTCTTGGATAGAAAATCCCATGGTCAGAGAAACCTGGCAGGCTATAGGCCATAGGACTGCAGGAGTTGGACATGATTTAGTGACAAAACCACCACCACATTATAGACACACTATGCTCAGAAATGTGTGATTAAATTCCTGCTTTTTTACATAAATTTTATATAAGGCTATGTACTCATGTTTGTTTTGTTTACTGATGTAAATGCACATTAGCATTTGTCTTAGATATTAAATGGCTAGGTGGAGATTGACATACTTGAAATGGGCATAGGTTAATTTAAATGATATAACTTGATAACAGTTTTGAGAATGCATACTACTTATTACTATTATAGCTAATTTTCTTAAATACCCATGTAGTATGAATCATATTATTTGTTTAAAAATAATTTTCTTTGTAAGAAACATATAAAAATTGAAGGAATACTATGTTTAGGATAATGATTACAAATGTGTTTTTCCTTTCCAAAGCATGTTATGACATTAAAGTCTTTAAATGTTTCTCACAAAAATGTACTGTAAAAAAATAAGCATTGAAATGCAATTTCAGATAGAGAATATTCCTAGCTTCATTTAATCACATAGTTAAAACTAGTTTCAATAAAATGAAAATTGACTGAATAAAATTTCTACAGAAATTATTACAGTAAAAACCTTAAGGAACGTACTACAGGAAAATAAAGAACATTACATATTAACTATTTGTGAAGTCAATTATTAGAGTATCATTACATAGTCGTTGCAAATGGTAGCTCTTCAGGGGTGATGAAGCTTTCTTGTTGACCTTGATACAAGTTCTTTATCTTACACACTATAGCTACATAGAATAGGCAAAGTGAAGGAAGAAGGAACTGAAATAGATGTTACCAAATAAAAATAGAAAAGACTGTATCCCTACGTAACTGTTATGCCCCCTACACTTAAATATGCAAGCAAACTAAAAATAACCAACCAAAACCTATTCATATTGAATGTCCTATTGGTAGTCTCCAAACACAAAAATCACAAACTTTTTGTTTTGTAAACAGTAGAAGTTATTTCCACTAGTGTTATTAAAACAAGATTAAATTTTCACTAGGCGTAATGAAAATATAGAAAAAGCTAAAATATATTCTCAAATCTATTATAGACTTTTTAAAAATTTATATAGGTAAAATTTAATGGGAAGATTCCAAGACTCACTTTAGAGGTACTTTCAAGTTTTTTCTCAAAAGTGAAAAATTGTAAGCATAGTCCTTTCATCAGTTGCCTGATATTTTCTGTTAAAATCATATACTCTCCAATTTATTTAAACTTGTTTCCCCTCTAAATGAAGTCATTTGTACCAAGAGGTTGAAAAAATGCTCACAAATCAAGTTAGTTCCTGTTTAATATGCTACTGTGAAATGTTGAGCAATATAAGAACTAGTAGACAATAAATACTCCCTTTACAAACATTAGTTCAAGGCACTGCTAATGAGTTCACCTCCATTATCTTTCAGACTGCAGCTACATTAGCAGTGTTATAATACCAAAGATAATTAGTGCAGGCTTGTCAGCTCGATTTTTGCTGACGTTATAGCCTTTATTTTGTACTATATTTTTAAAGAATCCCTCTGGGAGACTGTGGCTCACTTTGTGGGCCAGGCAGAAGGTATCCATCCTGACCGAACAAAAGCACAGTTTAATTAAGAAGTGTTCGGCCATTTATTGTCTTCTCTAGACTACAGTTTTGATGTTGGTCTATAAATGTTACGATTTGTCAAGTTCAATTTCTATTCTTTAATTTCCTATCGGAGAAAATGTGATACCAGGCATGGATCCAATTTTCCTTTTCTATTACCATTTATATTGACAGAATTAATGATTCGATTATCATCATTGGCTTGTTCCTAAATAGCAGGCATCATACACTTCTTGTGGATGGTTACACGTGTATGTTATAAACTCATTGTCCCAGGAGGAATTACAACTCGTTCTGTTAGATTTATTTGAAGGTGACCAGGTTAAGTGGTGGGAAAGGAAGTCAGAAGAGCACTGGAGAAGTGACAGTATTCTCGAATAAAAAGAAAGGCTAATATTTTTTCCATATAAGTAACATATCCAGTGGATAGGCTGGCAGAGATTCTGTAATGCTCTCCCAGCAGGCTGACTCGTGATGCTTGTGATCTCTGATACTGCTCCAGAAAGGAAATATTTGAGAAAGTGTAAATCTTACACTTTTTCACAACCCAAGAGATATTCTGTTGGGACTATGAACCCCAACCCCCATTAATTTGGAATAAAATTAATAACATCAAGAGGTAGTTACTTTGCATATATTTCTCACCTTTGGAATTGGTAACTAACTGCACCACTAATCTAATCATCCTTGTGATCTAGCTGTAGTTTGCCTATAATTTATTTGCCAGATATTCTGCTTGAAGTGAGTTTTAAGTCCCTTTTCATGAATAACTTACTCATTACTTGAGTGGAAATTAATTAGTTGTATAGTTTTGTGGAGGAAAAAAAATGCCATGATGACTCATTCCTGTTTAATAGAGTTGTTCTCTTTTCAGGTTATTACTGTGAACCTCTTCCTGGTACTTTCCTTAACATTTAATAAGGGCATCAGTGTTCTCAAAGTTTACAGTGGTCATATACTAGAAAATTTTACATCAAGATAAAACCATTAAATTTTATCATATATTTTTATTTTACTTTTAATATGATGCTTGGATAAGTATATTGAAAAATATTTCTCCAATGTTTGTAGTAATGCAAAATAAGAAAAAGACTGGTTGGTACTTTGTGTTCAATATGTGCAAGGATAATCATAATCTTGCCACAAGTAAAGTGAATGAATTAAATATAGTTAGTATCCAAACACTGTCTATATGCAAATTCCATGTCAACATTTTCTAAATTATATTCATCCTCTGAGACATGTATGACTAACATTACGATTTTAGTGTAGTGAACCATATCAGTCACTCCAGAGATTTTTAAATGAATTTCTAGAGGCAATGAAAAACAGAGTTCATTTCTCTACTACTGTTTATATCTGTGCTTACATTTTAAAAATAAAGTAACAGAATGCAGTGAACCCTTCCCTAGTCAGTACTTTTCCTGTTAGAAGAAGGCTGCTGCTGCTGCTGCTAAGTCACTTCAGTCGTGTCCGACTCTGTGTGACCCCATAAACGGCAGCCCACCAGGCTCCCCCATCCCTGGGATTCTCCAGGCAAGAATACTGGAGTGGGTTGCCATTTCCTTCTCCAATGCATGAAAGAGAAAAGTGAAAGTGAAGTAGCTCAGTCTGTCCGACTCTTAGCGACCCCATGGACTGCAGCCCACCAGGCTACTCCGTCCATTGGATTTTCTAGGCAAGAGTACTGGGGTGGGGTGCCGTTGCCTTCCCCGTAGAAGAAGGCAGGTGAGGTCTATACTAATCCCAAATTTTTTGCTGAGAATCATGGCCTTGCCTCCATTCTGTGTCTTGAGACCATGAGACAGAATATCCATGGGTCTCTGTCTTGATCACACAAGTGACCACAAGAAGCCCAGACTCCCAGGTCATCCCTTTCTTCTATGCTTGGAGACTATACACTTCCAATTGTCTCTTCATCTCTTAGACATCCCCACCTTCTGAGAGCCTTCCATGTGTCTTCTGGAACACACAGTACATAACTGAAAAATAAATCCCCATATTTTCAAGCTTTTGCAGAATGTTTCTTTTATTTCTTGCTCTAACAGAAATTTAAATGTCTCCTGAGAACACTGCTTCCCCTACAGGCCTTTTGCATCCCTCTGAGCCTGGAACTGAAATGAATGTCCTTCTTGATTTGGATTGCCATTTTTGTCTCTTGACCATTCATTCTCTCTTGCTTTTCTCTAAGACCTTTTAACTTTGAATTTTATGTACCAGACAGTGGTATGCATTACCTTCATTGTTGGAATAATTAGCTACCACCGAGTCAATAATCCCCACTCCCATTGGATCCTATGTCTTGAAAGCTTTTGTATCTGATTTGTGTCATCTTAAAGCCCCATCTTGGTGGCCTCAGTGTCCATGTGGCTGATACTTCCAAAACATTGGCTTCTCATCTAGCTTTTCACCCTGTTGATTATACCTTAGACTTATCAGGATCAATATCTACAATACCATCAAAAATCTCAATTTCAAGCACCCCTCTGACAACTACTTTTGTTTCTTCATCTCACTTTCTCTGGTTTGGTAAATCCAACAATTCTTTAGCCCCTTTGACCTGATCTTATTGTGCTCTTGTTTTCCTCTACTCTCCTCTTTTTTTTTGTTTTACCAGCTCACGCTTCTTTGTTGATCATTAAATTTACTTTCTTGCTTTCTCCTTCAACTTTCTTGCCTGTCTCTCACTTCATTTTCCTCAGTTTTTCTTCTCTTTGCCAGCACCTGTGTAGGAGGACATGCCTCTTTCACTTTAAATTAATAACCTTAAGTGGACTCTTAGTGATGCCTGACAATCATTATATTTAGTCCATACTCTCTCCCAGTCTGTACTATTTCCTAAAATGTAACAACTCTCTTTTCTTCTTCTTCACTCTCAGGAGACCGACCGACATCCTTCCTATTTTTGTGAGAAAACTTAAGAAAAGACCTTTCAAAATCTCTTAACTACCATTTCTACCCATCTACAAACAATAGTGCCCATTTTTAGATTTTAGGCATTCTAACAGATTCGGAGCAGGTGTATTTTTTTTTTAAACAATTTGAAAGTAGTCTATTAGGATTTCTTTTTTTTAGGCCTCACCGTACAGCATGAGGGATCTTAGTTCCCCAACCAGGAATTAATCTTGTCCCCCTTGCATTGGGAGCACGGAGTGTTAACTGCTAGACTGTCAGGGAAGTTGCTGGGTATATATGTTTTTAACTGAGCAACTGTTTCTATAGTCTATCGAATTATTAGCTTTTATAGTTATAGAAATAGATAAGATTAAGAAATATTTAAAAAATTTCTTTTAGTAAGAAAAATGGAAATATTATATTGCTTTCAAGTTTGACTGGACAACTATTGCACAAACATTCTCATATTTAGCATTCATTTGTAAGTGCCAGGACAATACCATAAACAAGAACATCAGAACAGTTTGATTTTATATGATACAAAATAAGTTACTTTTCCAATATTTTTTATTCTGTCATGGGATTTTTCTTGTGGTTTGTGAAATTCAGGAAATTTTTGATGGCTTTCACTTTGTTATTCTCTTGTGACCTAGGTCTTCAAATAGTTCAGGCACCAAAGGGAAGAATGAAGTGTCCAGGAAGCCTTAGCCAGTCTTTGAACTGCTGAAGTCAAGGTTATTCTTGAATTTTCCTAATCTGGATATAAGTTAGGGTCTATTGTCCTTTATTTACTTTATGAAAAAGAATGCATTATTAGATGCATTATACTACCTTTGTATACTTTTGGTCATATTCTATAACAGCATAATTTTTTAAAAAATATTCAGGGCTAAATTGAAGATATCAGTAATATTGGATATGACAATGATTTCTAGGAGTGACCCAGAGCTTTATGGGATTTTGAAACTTCTTAGTCTAAAGGTTAGAATCCTTCTATTTATTGTAGAAAACATTTTCTATTGTGATACCAGTATGATAGTTTCATGTATTGGTAAGGATATATATTTTTTAGTCAAGTACACATCTGGGTTCAATTCCATGTTGCTTCTTCAGTGACTGAGTGACTTTGGATTTGTTACCTAAACTCTGTGATCCCTATTTTCCTTACATGAAATATAGGTTGTTAATACTTAATTGCTGTATAATTTTAAGTAATGGATTCAATGCAAATAAAGCCCTGTAGTATACTTAATGCTGTTAAGGATTCAACAAATGATGAACATTTTTGTTAAAGAATTTATAAGGCTAAAATAATTAATATTAGATGGCTTGGGATTAGTAGCTAATGATTGAATAGTCACATTGATAAAGTCATTGCCTTTTTTAGTGTGCCTTTTACTTGATAGACAAGTTATCTAAAATCATCAGGAATGATAATATAATTCTAAAAAGCGAAAGTAAATTAATTGTCATGAAATATAAAAATAATTAAAATATAAAAGCAACTATAAAAGGCATCAGCTAAAACATTTACTAGGTCATAGTAATAATGGAACAATATAATTCTTTTATAGAAAGGAATAAAGAAAAATTCATACAATTAAAATGAAAATATAATCCTTAAGATATTAAAAACTTGCTGAAATATTAAAATGTTATTAGCAACTGGTGAGTTTTATAAGCATAAGAAAATGCAATTCTAATATGCTAGACTTGAGATGCAGGTTAAAAGTGGGGATGACTGTATAGTAAAATGATTAAAAGCTGAATTTGATTTGTTGAAAAGATCTGAGATAGTATCTGGATATTTTTACTTTTGAACAGTATATCCTTGATTAAAATAATAATATACTTGTCAAGTCAGTTATGTCTGTTTCCTCCTATTTTAAATGAAAATAATACCCATTGCACAGATTCATAATAAAAAATAAATCTAAAGACCTTAGAATAGTATGTGACGTATTTTAATCACGCATAATCATTATTGTTAATCCTGTTTCATATACTATCTATACTAATTAATCTACCATATCTAAGTGTCAAATGCTGCCAAAACAGCTGAAAATACTAATGTTTTTGTTGCTTAGTCACACAGCTGTGTCCGATGCTTTGCAACCCCATGGACTGTAGCATGCCAGGCTTCCCTTGTCCTTCACTATCTCCCAGAGTTTGCCCAAATTCATGTCCATTGAGTCAGTTATGCCATCCAACCGTCTCATCCTCTGTTGCTGTCTTCTGAGGATGTGAAAATTTTAGGAAAATGGAATTCCAGCCAAGTTTCATGAAAGGCTAAACCATAGGCTAAAGCATATAGGCACAATGTCCTTAGACTAACTTGATTCTCTAGCATTTATTCCCAAGAGTAAATGAGGGCAAGCAAATTACCACAAATATAACATGCCTACCAGCCATAGGCCAAGCCTTAGTCAATCACATTCAGTAGCCACTTTTTCCTTCCAGTTGGATGGTAAGTAGAAGACAATGGGCATGTTGGGTGGTAATGAGAGATGAGCTTGGAAGAATACAGGAGCTAGTTGATAGAAGGTCGTGGTCTTGATAAATGTGCATAGAAAGATTCCATTTCCTAACCAGATATATGTTGCATATGGAAGTAGTTATGTCTCTCTAAGAGAGGTTCATGTTCACCACTCCATCGTGTAACATTAGGGAAGTCTTTTTTCAATATAAATATAGAGATACAAATTGATTGCAGCATTTCTGCAGTCAATACAGAATATATAATCATTTTAGACATTCTTAATAAAGACCCTAAAGTATTAACTCTTTTTGTTTTGCATTTGTTTGCGTCATCTCATAAGAAAACAAAGGGCTGAATAGCAGTATCAGCAAACCTTTTACTATTTGTTTTCCTGGGAAGTTCCAAACAGACCATCTTTCAGGCTACATTACTATTCTATCAGAATTTTTAATTCTGTTACCAAAAATGGATTTGCAAATGGAAAACTAGGAATATAACAATAAATTTAGGGTTTAAGAACCAGTCAGTGATATTTAAATAACAGGAATATTAAAGAATTAAATCTTTCCAAGATCACATCTACAGTATCAGAAATCTATCTTTTTTTACCTTAAAGAAATCTGTATGGTTATAATACATAGTTACATTTGAACAGTTGTCAGATGGCTGTTGATTTCTCAAAATTTAGAAGACTTGAATAAATAATACTTGTATGATCATAATTTTAATTTCCAAACAGATGCTTAGTGAGCCATTATTTTCACAGCATGGTGACTTCAACAGTTAAAGAATAGGTTCATGGGATGGAAGAGTTGGCAAACAGCACATCTGGTGGTTCATATTTCCCGGAGACTTTACACTTGTCCTTAGTCTTCATCTGTCAGATTCAGATTTATTGTAAGTAGGAGTCTAGCAGAAAGCAGGTGCTGTTTTTTGTATTCCTATGTAATATTTTATGTCTTTAGGGAGGAAAATAATATAATATGGCATCTTGTTGAAATGCATGCAAGACATGTTCCTGAGAGCCTTACAGCTCCCTGTACCCAGTGCTTTGTTCATATGGCACCTTAGAGTGCCTAGTACTTGCTTTAATATTATTTTCCCTAGCTTTATTGGGATGTAATTGACAGAATTCTAATGTTTAAAGTGTACAATATGATGATTTGATACACTTTCTTTTATTTTTTAAAAATGCCTTGGTTACCAGTTTGGTTTTGGTGAAGTTTTATTTAGACTAATGCAAATTACTTTCTTACCTGTGTAACTCTGAGATTTTGAAGAGTCCATTTTAAGTATATCTTCAGTTTAAATGATTAACTGCTCAATATATTTATTACTTTGCAATGCTACTGTTTGTAAATTCCCTAAGGGCATAGATCCAAACCAGCCTTTAGTGCCAATTATGACAAATACTCCTGAGTCAGGAAGATTCTTTGCAGAAGGAAATGGAAGACCACTCCAGTATTTTTGCCTGAAGAATCTCATGGACAGAGGAGCCTGGTGGGCTATAGTCTATAGGGTCACAAAAAAGTTGAACATGACTGAAGCAACTTAGCATGCATGCATTTACAAATTGATTAAATAGCTTGATTAACCTGATCAATGAGATTGGCAAATTTTGTGTTAGTTGGTATTACATAATCCATTTCAGGATAAAAAAAAAAAAAGTAATATATAGCATGGATATATGCCTGGAGATGTAACTGTGACATATTTTCATATACTTTAGCTGTTTTCCATTGAAAGCAATAATAAATAAAATTTTAAAAATCTCTATAAATTTTAAACAAATTGTTTTTTATATATGTGATTTGTAATCTTGACTTCAGCAAAGACTGTAAAGAGTTTTGTTATAATATTTCTTTTATATTTTATAGGAAAATGGAAAATGACTTCTTGTTGTTTCTTTTATTGAAAATATGGTATATCAACCTGTGATGTATGATTATCTTTTCTCGCTCACTATTTAGCCCTCCTTCACCTTCCAGTGAGTAGGACTCTTCCTAGAAATGTGTCCTTTGTTCATTCACAATGATTAGCGATCACATATTTTACAAAATGAGTTTGTTTAAAACGTGAACTAGTACAACTAAAAATTTTCCTTCACCATCATTAGTAAATACAAAAGTGTTCTTAGACCAGGGAAATGCATTCCTTTCAATGCAACTTTATAATATTTTTCCTTTTTCCTTCAATTAATCTTAACTGCATCCATCACATACTCAATGCAGTCTGTATTTATAGTAAAATATCAAAGGAAATTTCAGATTCAGTGTAGCTGGTTGATCAGTTAAGTTTGTTAACATTCTCTAGGCTTACATTAAAAAGATCCTGGCTAACAACCCAGAAAGTTGAACTTTTCCTGTGCTGTTTACATGACAGCAAATAAATATTTGGGAGGAAAATTAAATTTGATTTTGTCTTGGGTCTCTGTCACCTCTAAAATTTACACAATGTTTTTGTCATTACTTTTCAATATGCTAGCTATATACAAGTTTAGTAAAAATAATCTTGTAAGATATTTGGTTATGGCAGAAGAATTTTAACTATTAAAAACTGTTATGTTGTGCTAATAGACACGTGAAAATGAAAACAATAACCTTTTGTTGTCTTCTCATAACTCATTGTAGCAAAAATTGATATAAACTCCAGATTACCACAATGAAATACTGCGCCAGTGCTTACCTTGCTGTACCTAACAAGTAGTGCTCAAAGCACTATTATAATAAAAAAGTGTAAGGGAATAATAGTTTTATAGTTTGCTATAATATAAAAGTTTTTTATCTTTTTTCCTTCATATGAAAAAGACTTTCATCCTAGTACACTTGAGGTACTCATCTGCCAAGGTAGAAACAGGGACTTGGTAAAATAAACAGAGAAAAATAACAAATAAAATGTGATTATCATATTCAAATTTGGATTATAAGGCTGAACATGATATTTTCAAGCTAGGATATCATCCAAAGAAATTTCTCCCTCATTTTTCATATCTCTCTATCTGAGTGTAAAGAGACTAGTTGAAAAATTTGTTTCAAGGGCAATAGGCTTTCTTGTGGGTCTGTGGAAAGGCAAGCGGGGGATGGGTAGAAAAAGGGCAGAAGACAATTTTGCTCCATAGAAGACAGAAGAATAGGGTTATTAGACAAGCGATGGTGATGCAAGAGATAGAATCAGAGACTTGTGCCTAACTCAGTATTAGGAACTTTGAAAGGAGATGATCCTAAGACAGATCCTTGCATTAATCTGTGATGTGAGATCACTCACTTAATGGTGCAGTGTTGGGCAGAGGGAGAGCTGAGTGTTAGCAGTCCCCTGCCTCCTCTCATTTCTTAGGCCTCAGACAAGAAGTAGCAGACATTTTGGCTAAGAAGATTCCAAGTGAGCATGTGATGGTGGGAGTATGGTGGCTCTGTGCCCACAGCCACAGAATTAACCGTGTGAGCGGGGACAAATGAGAGTCACAGCCAGATTCCCAAGGTCTATAGCGTTAGCAACAGCTGGGATCTGAGGAAGGCCACCTGGCTTTGACTGGAAGAGCACAAAATCAGATCAGAGTTACAGCAGCTACAGATTCAGTGGCAAGGAGCAAGTCAGGTAGACCAGGGACAGCAGCTGGAGACAGGAGGTAGGAGTCCCCTTCTCTGCCATTGCAACGAGGATGAATCAACCTCCTTCACAGCCTGCTTCCACCTCCCATTTAGGGGAGAAAAGCAAGCTTCTTGGAAGGCTGTATGAAAGAGGCAGCACCTGTGCATTTATATTCCCATTACTCACTGAACAATGCCTATCAGGATTTTTTCAGTTAAACAGTTGGGCTAAATTTAAAACATAGACTAAAAGTTATTCCTCCCTCCAGTAAATTATGAGCAGAATTTTTTTCTTTTTTTTTTTTTAAGCATTATTGTATTATTTGGTAAATACTGGAGTAAGCACCCAAGTGCTTACAGCCAATTTCTTAAATGTTTGCAGCATACTGAATAGTCCTATAGGTAACATTACAGGCACATTGAGTATTTTTTCAAATCTTCATCTTTACGATAATACAGATTTCTAGATCAGGGTTGTATGAGCAGAAACAGCCACATAGAAGAAAATCTTAAAATTTTTGTCTCTAGATTGTTTGAGGTTTGTACAGGTGCTTTACTGCATGAGATGAAAATGGAGGCTTTTATTCAGAGATGTAATTTTGTTGTAGTTTAGACACATTTGGAATAAATATTATCTGTATATAGTCTCAGATATGCTTTATTATTTTCAGGAAAATAAATTTCCTTGGCACATCTAAGCTCTAGAGTCTTAAATAACTTTCATTCTTTGCAAGGGCTGAATATATGTTTTGGATCTGCAAGGTTTCCATAGAAGCCTTATATCTTATCTGTTTACATGCACACCACCTCTCTCAGTGCTGTTTTTTTTTAAATGCACCTCCTTACTTACAGTCATTGTGGTCTCAGAGGTTGAGAGGAGATCTTTTTCTTGAAGGATGTTGCAAGTAAGTTCCCAACTTATATATTCCTCTTTTGAATAATACTCAGGGGCACACCTTGTGTCATACATATATACACACATGCACACATAGTTTATTCTTANCTTTTCTGTACAGTTCTTCTGTGTATTCTTGCCACCTCTTCTTAATATCTTCTGCTTCTTTTAGGTCCATACCATTTCTGTACTTTATCGAGCCCATCTTTGCATGAAATGTTCCTTTGGTATCTCTAATTTTCTTGAAGAGATCTCTAGTCTTTCCCGTTCTTTTCGTTTCCTCTATTTCTTTGCATTGATCACTGAAGAAGGATTTCTTATCTCTTCTTGCTGTTCTTTGGAGCTCTGCATTCAGATGCTTATATCTTTCCTTTTCTCTTTGGCTTTTTGCTTCTTTCCTTAAACTCATCCATCTTACATTCCTGTTCTTAATGACATGTTTTCTGTTCTTAATGACATTGCATGCTAAGTTGCTTCAGTCATGTCCGACTCTGCGACTCTATGGACTGTAGCTCACCAGGTTCTTTGGTCCATGAGTGGATTGATCTTGGTTTCCAAGAGTCTCAAGAGTCTTTTCCAGCACCATAATTTGAAAATAACAGTTCTTCGGCACTCAGACTTCTCTATGGTCCACCTCTCACACCGTTTACAACCATCGCTGCTGCTACTGCTGCTAAGTCACTTCAGTCGTGTCTGACTCTGTACGACCCCATAGATGGCAGCCCACCAGGCTCCCCCATCCCTGGGATTCTCCAGGCAAGAATACTGGAGTGTGTTGCCATTTCCTTCTCCAATGCATGAAAGAGAAAAGTGAAAGTGAAGTCGCTCAGTCTGTCCGACTGTTAGCGACCCCATGGACTGCAGCCCACCAGGCTACTCCGTCCATTGGATTTTTAGGCAAGAGTACTGGGGTGGGGTGCCATTGCCTTCCCCGACAACTATAGCTAACTTGTAAATATTTATTTATTTATTTATTTATTTTTGGCTGCACTGGGTCTTCATTGCTTTGCATAGACTTTCTCTAGTTGTGGCAGGTGGAGGCTGCTCTTCGTTGCAGTGTGGTGTGTGGGCTTCTTATTGTGGAGGCTGGTCTTTTTGAAAAGCATGGGCCCTAGAACATGCAAGCTTCAGTAGTTGCGGCTTGCAGGCTTGGTAATTGTAGCTCATAGTCTCTATATCACAGGCTCAGTAGGCATATGTGTTTATAGCATATGGGCTTACTCTGCAGCATAAAGGATCTTCCCAGACCAGTGATCAAACCCTTGTCCTCTGCATTGGCAGGTGGATTCTGATCCATTGTGTCATCAGAGAAGTCTCCATAGCTACTTTTATATTTATGTTTTTCCATCCATTTGTTTAAAAAGTCATTTGTAACTATTTTCAGTCTATAAAATGTCTGCAGGTATAGCCCAAAGCACTGCATACCACTCACTCAGAGAGCCGCATTCAAGTTTTATCACTTGCCCTGTGCATCAGCCGTGGATCATGAAATACTCCATTATTATGTGTTTTTAGTCTCCTTGTTCCTCATCTTTCCTTGACTGTCATGACCCTGACATTTTTGAAGATATGAGCCATTTAGTGAAATATCCCTCAATTTACTGTTACCTGATATTTCCTGATACGTAGCTTCTGGTTATGCATTTGGAGCAGGGATAGCATAGACTTTGATGCTGTGTTCTCATTGCGTTCTATCTGGATGTAGAATTTGATTAGAAAGGAACTGCCAAGTTTCTGCAGGATAGAGTAACTCTTTGTTATTTTTCTTAATTGTTATTAATTTGTGGGTGATAGCTTGAGATTATATAAATATTTCATTGAATTATTTTTTAAATTTTATTAAACATTAATTTTAATTGAAATATAGTGGATTTGCAGTACTTTGTTGGTTTCAGATGTACCACATAGAGATTCAGTAATTTTTATAATCCTCTCTATCAGTTATTACAAGATATTGAACATAATACCCCCCTATCCTCTCCCCTTTGGTAACTACAAGCTTGTTTTCTATGAGCCTGTTTCTCAGTTGTATATGCCTTCATTTGTGTTAGTGTTTAGATTCCACATATAAAAGTGATATGATATAGAATTTGTCATTCTCTTTCTAATGTATTTCACTAAGCATAATATTCTCCATGTTGCTACAAAGGCATGATTTCATTGTTTTTTATGGGTGAGTAATATTCCATTAGATATATATACACATACACACACACACCCATATATATATCACATCTTAATTTAGTCATATGTGGATGGGTACTTGGGTTGCTTCCGGCTATTGTAAATAGTGGTGCTATGAATATAGGGGGTGCATATATCTTTCTGAATTAGTGTTTTCATTTTTCCCAACATATACTTAGGTATTGCTAGAGCATATGGTAGCTCTATTTTTAGCTTTTTAAGGAACCTCCATACTGTTCTCCATAGTGGCTGCACCAGTTTACATTCCCACCAACAATGTATGAGTGTTCCCTTTCTCCATGTCCTCTGCAACATTTGTTATTTGTAGACATTTTGATGATAGCTATTCTGACTGGTGTGAGGTGATACTACATTGTAGTTTTGATTTGTATTTCTCTAATAATTAGTAATGTTCAATATCTTTTTAAGTGCCTATTAGCCATCTGTATGTCTTCTTTGGAGAAATGTCCGTTCAATAGGTACATGTATATGTTTAATTGAATATCTTTGCTCTACACTTGTTAATCGACTATACGTGGGTATAAAATAAAAACTAAAAATAATGTCTGTTCAAGTCTTCTGCCCATTTTTTGATTGTTTTATTTTTTCTTTGCAGTTGAGTTGTATGAGCTGTTTGTATATTTTGAGTATTAACCTCTTGTCAGTTGCATTATTTGCAAATATTTTCTCCCATTACATAGGTTGTCTTTTCATTCTGTCTGTGGTTTCCTTTGCTGTGAAAAGCTTTTAAGCTTAATTAGGTCCCTTTGTTTATTTTTGTTTTTATTTCTTTTAGCTTCGGAAACTGATCCAAGGATAAATAGTTATGACTTTATTAAGGACTCTGAACTAATTATTACTAGAGTCATTGCCAAATGCTAATAATCTAATTTCACTAGTCTTTTTATTGTTGTTCTACTACACAGATGAGTTTTATCTTCTCCCTTTCTTCTCTTTCTTATTTACTAGGTGTTTTATCTGTATGAACATGTGAAATCATATTGTATTCATTTAGATGCAATATATCACTATTTATATATCCATTTAAGTATATAATTAGATGAAGTTGTTATATAGATAGTCAACTTTTTTCAGGCTTGCCTGGAGAACCTCTTCAAGCTAACTTCAGCAATTGAGTCAGCAAATATTCCTTTATCCTTTGAACACTTTTATAATTTTGAGATTTATTATAAGAAACTGGTTCACTGGAGGCTGTGAAGTCCCAAAGTCTACCATATATAAGTTGAAGACCCAGGAAAGCTTGTATTATAGTTAGAAGGCCCAGAATCCAGAAACCTAACTCATCAATTAGATTCTGATCTGAATTTGAAAGCTTGAGAACTAGGAGCACCAAGGGCAAGAGAAGATTGATGTACAGATCGAACAGTCAGGCAGAAATAGGATTCATCCTTCCCCCTCCTTTATGTTCTGTTCCTCAGTGGATTGGGTGAGGGCATCTACTTTACCCAGTCACCAACTCAAGTGCAAAGCTCTTTTGGCAATATCCTCCTAGGCATACCTCCAGGCAGCATCCTCAAGGGCTTCCCTCGTGGCTCAGATGGTAACGAACCTGCCTGCAATGCAGGAGACCCACGTTCTGTCTCGGGGTCAAGAAGATCTCCTGGAGGAGGGAGTGACCACCCAGTATTCCTGTATGGAATACTCCATGATTCTCCAGTCTCCAGTGTTCCTGCCTGGAGAATCCTGGGGACAGAGGAGCTACAGTCCATGGGGTCACAAAGAGTCGGACATGACTGAGCAACTAGCACTTTCTTTTCTTTCTTTTCTGCCTCAAGTGACATACAAAATTAACCCTCTAAGGCCACTTGTTCAGAATTATGTCACAGGATGTGATAAATTAGTTATTTGAAAAAATAAATGTCATATAAAGATGTGGGTCATTATTACAATGCTGGAAATTCATATTTTACATAGACTAGCTGCTGAATTTATTCTCATATAACATTTATACTAATACTTCTTTTTAGACAAGTGGAAAATAAAGTAATTGATAGAAAGCCCTCAATTATCTTTATTATTTCATGTTTTAGATAAGAATAAACACACTTCTACTTAGGAACCAGACAGAATATTTGAATTTATAGCGATATTTTCTACTTTTCACTTTGCAAGTATAAAGTCTTCAAACTTCCTCTAACAAGGTGAAAAAGAAGTCAAAATATGTACACTGTGAGAAATGGGTGTTTCAGTTTGCAATTAGATATCATGGACTAAAGATCTCATTTTTGATGAGGAAATTTAGAGTAGTAGACTTGATTTTGCAAGCTTAAAGAATTTTTATGTTTCTGTGAAGACACGAGTGATTATGTAGATTTTAGTATGGGTGACGGACACAACAACATAGCCTTATGAGGTATGTATTGTTCATTTTCTCATATAAATATGAGGGAATGGAAACTGAGAAAAGTGGAATAATTTGCTCAGGGTTACACTGCTGTTAAACAGGAGGGTCAGAATTTTACTTGGCAGTCTGGCCCACCAGGTGATGTCATCAGTTCAGTTCAGTTGCTCAGTCGTGTCCGACTCTGCGACCCCATGAACTGCAGCACGCCAGGCCTCCCTGTCCATCACCAACTCCTGGAGTTCACTCAAACTCACGTCCATCTAGTCGGTGATGCCATCCAACCATCTCATCGTCTGTCGTCCCCTTCTCCTCCTGCCCCCAATCCCTCCCAGCATCAGAGTCTTTTCCAATGAGTCAACTCTTCTCATGGAGTTTCAGCTTTAGCATCACTCTTCCAAAGAACACCCAGGACTGATCTCCTTTAGAATGGACTTGTTGGATCTCCTTGCAGTCCAAGGGACTCTCAAGAGTCTTCTCCAGGTGTTGTCTTACACTACTGCAAATCTCTACATTGTGAGTTAATAAATGATTGTCCACCAATTACCCTTGTATTTTATCATCTCGTTATAGTATGACAGTATGACTTTTTTCCTTGAAAAAAATTCTTCCATATAATGGCTCAGAAAATACATTTTAAAAGTAAGAACGCTTCAGTGAAATACAGAATTTTTTCTGGTTGATGATTGGATATTATATTAAGATTTTTATCTTATATCTCTTGAACTAATATGCATATGTGGCAAGAAATTTTGATTCACATTTAAATTATCTTTGTAAATAGCCTGTGATTTTTTGATGTCTTAATGAGAATATATACATCTGCTTCAACTCAAAAGGGGAAGAGGCTATGGACTAGTAAAAAGGTGAAGTGATTATTGTAGCCTAGATCAGATTTATCTCTTCTGTTACAATGCTAGGCATTAATATTCTTTGTTAAAGATTTAGATGGCTAAACACTGACCAAATTATATTCTTTTTAAATTTAAAAATGTTAATCTGAATGAATGAATCTGCCTATACCAAGAAAGACTTTGAATCACTGCTTAACTATTTTTTCAAATGTAAAACAAGTGAGGATGTGGCTATAATCCTCCAAAGTTACTTTTAAATTACCACCTCTGCTAGAGGTTATGATATTTAAAAGTGAATTTTTTTCCGAGCAAAATATGTAGTGTGGTACAGTGCTTATGTATTATCTTTCTGAATGAGGGCATGTCTGGTGGCCATCAATGTTTTAGTACAAGCACCAAACATCAAAACATCTTGTAGCTATTGGAATCTCTTTTGGTTCTTGGCAAACTCAAAACTGAGGAAGAAAGGACAAGGACATTTATAAATATATGCCCTAAAGGTAGAATAGGAAGTTAATTAAGTACTTCCAGTTAAAAACAACACTGTAACCTTTAAGGTTCTAAAATTCACTCCCACTACAATTTGTGTGTATGTGTGATGTTAAAAAGAAGATATGACCTTATTTTAAGACAATCTAAACATTTCTATGGACAAGAAACAAAACCTGTGGCAAGAATTGAAAAGTACCTGGCTCTAGGCATAGATGTGCACTTGTTGTTAAGATTCACATCCTGTGCAGTAGCATGAATTAGAAGGCAGTGGCACCCCACTCCAGTACTCTTGCCTGGAAAGTCCCATGGACGGAGGAGCCTGGTAGGTTGCAGTCCATGAGGTTGCTAAGAGTCGGACATGACTGAGCGACTTCACTTTCACTTTTCACTTTCATGCATTGGGGAAGGAAATGGCAACCTGCTCCAGTATTCTTGCTTGGAGAATCCCAGGGACTGGGGAGCCTGATGGGCTGCCATCTATGGGGACACGACTGAAGTGACTTAGCAGCAGCAGCAGCAACAGCATGAATGAAGTCCCTCTTTAAACGGTGCCAGACAACAGCCAGACTCCGTACCTGAAACCAGGGTGTGAGAGCTCCTCTTCTCAAGCTGGAAGGCTAAAATAAACCTTTACTGACTGCTGAGACTGTCACTTATGTACTTCTAAGAATGCTAAGAACATGACCATGTGATAGGATTTCAGGCACAGCCCCTCCTAAGTGTATCTGCTTTGTTTCTGTGGATTAACAAACTCAAGATACTGGTATTAAATCTGAGTCTGAACTCAACCACATTAGGCCAGATGAAACCACCAAACTGGGAAGTGGGTACAGAAAGAGAGAAAAAGAAAACACACACGTGTGCATACATCTGCACAGATTTAAGTAAAAGCATAGTACCAGAGGAGGTGACCTTTCAAACTCAAGTGTCAGAGCAGGTTGAGGAAAAATGACTTCATAAAATATAGGCAATAAATGCAATAAATGGAAGGACATTCTTCCAGAGAAAATTCAAATGTTATCATAATACTCTGAAAGGTATATAACAAAGTGTATATAAAATCCTGGAGGAAAATAAATGAAGTTATTAGTAAAGAAAAATAGAAGGAACATAAAAGCAGCAGAAAATATAATACAATTAAAAACTTTTGTAGAATAATTGCTCTAGTGGACTTAGTTGAAGAGATAAGTAGTTAGTAGGAAGATAATGCTGAAGCACTGACATAGAAATCTGTGTTCAAAATATAGAAATAAAAAAGACTCCTAAAAAATACAGTTAGTACCACAGCATCAATATTTGATAGAATAAAATTTAAAGTGAAAATTATTTAAGCTAAAAGAAGGTACTGCTGCTGCTACTGCTGCTAAGTCGCTTCAGTCATGTCTGACTCTGTGCGACCCCATAAACGGCAGCCCACCGGGCTCCTCTGTCCCTGGGATTCTCCAGGCAAGAATATTGGAGTGGCCAATACATACATGCATGCATGCTAAGGCGCTTCAGTCATGTCTGACTCTGTGAGACCCCATAAACGGCAGCCCACCGGGCTCCTCTGTCCATGGGCTTCTCTAGGCAAGCATGCTGGAGTGGGTTGCCATTCCCTTCTCCAAAAGAAGGTACTATATGATGTAAAAAACAAGTAATCCAAAATGTAATATTGATGGCTAAAAATCATATATTTATTAAATACACAGAAAAATAGAAAAGCTATTATCGGTAATACCTAGCCAAGTCTAGTGTAATCTTGGGAGATGTAATATACTTCTTCACAAATTCATTAAGCAAAAAACTAAAAAAAGAGGTAATGCTCAGTAACATAAAGTGGCACAACTGGCAAGTTTAATCTGATAAATATGTAGAAACTTGCCCTCTCCACAGGAATATAAGCTATGTGTGTTGTGATTCTTTCGCGACCTCATGGACTGTAGCCTGTTGGACTTCTCTGTCCATGGGATTCTCTAGGCAAGAATACTGGAGTGGGTTGCCATTTCCTTCTCCAGGGCATTTCCTGACCGCAAGACTGAACCCACACCTCTTGCACTGGCAGGTGGACTCTCTAACACTGAGTCACCTGGGAAGCCCAGGCTATATAAATGTGAACTTTTTATAGAAATTGACTCCATACTAATCCATGGGGAAGCTTTACTATTTCATAGAATTGAGGCAAAATAGGTTGTATTTTCTGATCAACGTGCGATCAGACAACAAATCAAGCTTATACCAAGTATATTAGGAAACTTAAAAATAAGTTTTTATGTATTGATAAAATTAAATAACAGAAAACAGTTTTTCTTAAATGGAGACACAAGTCTGGAGTCTTTAAAGATTTTCCAAACTAAAGGCAAGATTTATGGGGAAAAAAAATCCATGTTATTTTTCAATTCTTAAATTCTAAGTACAAATAAAATATATTAAACAATTTAGTGCAATAAAGAATTAGTTTATCATCAAAATTCTCTTCCATGACTCTGGAAACTACATGGTGGTAAAATAATATCTGCATATTACTGCATGGAATTAAAACATATTTGCTCCTTGGAAGAAAAGTTATGACAAACCTAGATGGTGTAAGAAAAAGCAGAGACATTAATTTGCCAGCAAAGGTCCATCTAGTCAAAGCTATGTTTTTTCCAGTAGTCATGTGTGGATATGAGAGCTAGACTGTAAAGAAAGCTGAGTGCTAAAGAATTTATATGTTTGAACTGTGGTGTTGGAGAAGACTCTTGAGAATCCTTTGGACTGCAAGAAGATTCAACCTGTCAATCCTAAAGGAAATCAGTCCTGAATATTCATTAGAAGGACTGATGCTGAAGCTGAAGCTCCAGTACTATGGCCACTTGATGTGAAGAACTGACTCATTTGAAAAGACCCTGATGCTGGGAAAGATTGAAGGCAGGAGGAGAAGGGGATGACAGAGGAGGACATGGTTGGATGGCATCACCAACTTCATGGACATGAATTTGAGTAAACTCTGGGAGTTGGTGTTGGGAGGCCTGGCGTGCTGTGATTCATGGGGTCACAAAGAGTCGACACACTGAGTGACTGAACAACAAAATTACTGCTGGAAAATGTTTATCATCAACAATTCTTACTCAGTTAAGATAAACCAACACTTATAATGTGCTCCATATGCTAAGAATCATTTTATGTGTTTTAGTTTATATATATATGTGTGTGTGTGTGTGTGTATATATATATATATATATATATATATATTTACATCAATCTTTTGAGATGGGTTATTTTATTATCCTAAATTTATATATGAAGAAACAGGCACATTCCAAGTGTCTCAGACAGGAAGCTGCAGAATCTGATTCCAGATTCATTCTTAAACTTCTGTATTCAAAAATTGATGTCTTTATTCAAAAATCACTTTTAGAACAGTACAAAAGGAATATGAAGACCAATTAATAGAAAACTATGAGAAATAAATTTCTGCTGTTTAAGCCACTCAGTATATGATATTTTGTTATGGAAGCCTGAGCAGACTACTGCATAATCATTTGCATAAATAAAAATCATAGCAAAAATTTTCAAATTAACAAAGGAAAAAACAATAAAAATACATTTAATGATAAATAGAATAAAAATGGACAGAATGCACTCATCTCACACGCTAGTAAAGTAATGCTCAAAATTCTTCAAACCAGGCTTTAGCAATATGTGAACCGTGAACTTCCAGATGTTCAAGCTGGTTTTAGAAAAGGCAGAGGAACCAGAGATCAAATTGCCAACATCAGTGTATAAGAGACAGACACCAGACAGTGTCTCAAAATGGAGAGGAGGACTCCTCTCAATGATCAAAGGACAGGGGGGAATGTTAGGACCTAACATACGCCATGACAGGCTCCAAGGCCTGGATAGGCCTGGATAACAACCACAGGAAAAGCTGAGTCACTGCCCAGTGAGGAACTGAGGTCATCCCCACCAGTGCTGGGACTCAGCCAATCGGCGCAATCCCCGTAGCCTGGTTTGAGCCAATCAGGATGACACGGGAAATCCCCTAAGAAAGGCCACACATGCGAAAGTTCAGCCAATCAGTAAACGCCAAGAAAACCTTGCAGCCACTCAGCCCCTGCCAGCACCCTGTCTTTGTTCCAACCCTCACGAGATGTATAAATCTAGCTGAAATTCAGAGCTCGGGGCTCTCGTTCGACTCCACTGTGCTGGATGCGACTCGAGCCCTAGCTCGAGCTAGCAATAAACCCCTTGGTGCTTTTGCATTGCTGTGGACGTCTTATTCTCTCAGTTCTGGGGGCCCGGACTTCGGGCGTAACACTTTCTTCACTGAATGTGTCCAGATGCCTTTGTGAGAGTACACACAGATCTACGCCAGCGTTCTTAGCTCCTGCAGGGCCTGCTACAGCAGTGCTTCTCAAGCTCCACTGACCCCAACCAACAGAAGGAAACACATGAGCCTTCATTCTTCAAGCGCCTTCTGTTCTGTTCCATTCTTCTTCGTTGTTTAATTCTGGTTCTGACCTACTATATCGAATTTCATGAGTTGACAACGGGTCACGGTCTGAAAGAGACCTGTGGAACGGATGTCTACTTACCAGGCACCATGTAGGAAACTCCACTTCTTTCCCAGCTGTTCCTTTCGGGTCTCACTGTACACAAGCAGGAGGATTTTTCGATAGATAAGAAGTGGAACTGCCGTGTCTAAATACATTTACATTTTCTCAACGAGCGAAGGGTTTGAAAATATACAAGTGGCTAAGAAGCACATGGAAAAATGTCCCACACGGTCAGTTGTAGGGAAATGCAAATCAGTCCCACAATGAGATACCATGCCACATCCCACAGGGTGGCTACAATAAAAGACAGACAATAATAAGTGCTGACAAGGCAATGCAGAAATAAGGATCCTCACACAGAGTGTAGGACGCTGAGCGTCTGAGATGGTGCAGCCGCTTTGGAAAAGAGTTGAGCAGATCCTCAAAATACTAAATACACAGAGTTACCACACAACTCAGCAACCCTACTCCCAGAGAAAGGAAAATTTATGTCCACACAAAAACTTGTACACACATTTATAGCAAAAGAGCCAGAAAAGCAGCAACAACCTAAATATCAGCAACCAATGAATGAACAAAAATGGGTACATGTTTATAACAGAATACTCAGTCACAGAAAGGAATGAAGTATTAGCACATGCTACAACACAGAGGAATCTCACAAAAGTCCACATATTGTAATCTCACTTTTATGAAATGTCCAGAATAGGCAAACCTATAGACAAAAAGCAGATTGTGGTTGCCTAGGGTGCAGGAAGGGGGCAGGGGGTGGAACGGGGAGTGTTGCAGGCTAACCGTGTCCCCTGGCATTCATACGATAAGCCCAGCCCCCACCTGCAGGATGTATTAGGTGTGCCTTGGGGAGGTGATTAAGACCAGATGAGGTGGAGACGGTGGAGCCCTCAGGAACAGCACTGGTGCCTTTAAGCGTTTCCAGAGCTCCTAGCTCCTCTCTTTGCTCTCCACCATGCGAGGATACAGTGAGAAGGAGGTCCTCACCAGAACCTGACCACACCGGCACCCTGACCTCAGACTTCCAGGCGCAGGAACTGTGAGAAACCGATTTCTGTTGTCAGTAATGGTTTTCCCAGGCGCTGCTAGTGGTAAAGAATCCTGCCAATGCAGGAGGCACAGGAGACGGGGCTTCAGTCCCCGGGTCAGGAAGATCCCCTGGTGTAGAAAATGGCAACCCACTCCAGTATTCTTGCCTGGAAAACTCCATGGACAGAGAAGCCTGGCAGGCTACAGTCCATGGGGGCGCGAAGAGTTGGACACAGCTGAGCATGCACGCAGGTAGTCAGTAAGTTACCCAGTCTACAGGTTTTTGTTACAGCAGCCCAAGCTAAGACTGGAAGTAAATGCTAATGGGCACAGGGTTTTTTTGGATAATGAAAATGTTCTAAAATTAAGATTATGGTGATGACTGCACAACTCTGTAGATATACTAAAAAAAAAAAAAAAAAACACTGAATAGTAAATTTCAAATGGGTAAACTTTATGGCATATAAATCAGATTTCAGTAAAGCTGTTAAAAAAACACAAGGCGCATTTTCAATGCCGAACTGTGTTCCAACAAGCTCGCACCATTTACACTCTGCTGTACACTTTTTCATGCAGTGATTATAAAGCAGCATTTCACTACGAAATAGAGAGCCTGTATTCACGGTATTTATCTTTTCAAACAGAGACTGAACAAAATTGATTCATTCAACAAATAACTGCTGAGCCTCTACTACGTACCAGACATCGTTCTTTCTAAAGATCCAATCGGGAAGAAGCCAGACACACTCCCTGCCCTTGCTGAGCCAACCCTGGCGACCGGGCCGTCTCCTCAAACCTCACAGCCCAGGGCTACCTCTAGTCCGAGGTCGGCCTTGGATGAGGCTTTCAAGCCTTCACCAGAAATTTCATTCCACCATCCTCTTGCTCAATCTCCTTCTACAAAACCCACGAAGGTATTCTTTGCCTGAGAAAGTACAAGCTGTGTACAAACTTATAGGAGACATTTTTTTTTTGGTCTGCCCCTAACCAGGCGGGAGGCAGTTAATGGCCATGTGCTTAAGGAACCCACAGATGAAGAGGCCCGGCCAGGCCTTCGGAAACTCAGGCAGAGGCAGAAGCCTGGGCGTGAAACCAAAGGGGTGAGCCCAGGGGAGTGGGCACAGAGGACTGCGTGCGGAGGACGGCACAACACGGTAAGAGCTACACAGACACCAGCCGACACCCAGTGCACTCCCCCATCAGGGCCAGGCGCTTGAAACCTACCACTGGGCTTCGTCCACAAAGCCACCCAACAAAGCAGAAACTGTCACTGAAGAAACGGAGGACTGGGGCTCCAGCAGCACGGCCAGTACCCCGCTGAGGCAGCTCTGAGGCAGGCGTCCTGCGCACAAAGCCCAGCTCCTCTCAACACCGCCGGGCGGGCCCTAATGAAGGGGCTCAGGGACTGGAATCCAGGCCGACACCTCACAGAGCCGGGGCTCCTGGGGTACCCGCCGGTGACCGAGCCTGCAGAGGAGGACACACGCTGCCCGAACTCAACAGAAGGCCAAGGACAAATCAGACTTCAGTTCAGTCTCTAAAACCGGGGCCTGGAAACTACCAAGCAGAAGGGCGTCCATATCAGCATAAAAGGATTCCTCATGTTCCAGGGGTTTTCTCCTCCACTCGGACCACCTGATGGAGAAGCTGACTCTGAGGGCCAGTTCCAGCCCACAGCAGTTCCACAAAATCCTCCCAGAATCCTCTCAGAATTGGTTCCGAGAACTAGCTGAAAGGCAGGATAGGGCACCGAGAGCCAGACTTTGGAATATGTAGGCCTGGATTTTAAATCCTGGCTTGATCACGTACTTTTTGGTGGGATCCCGGGGTGCTCACTTCACCTCTCTGAACCTCAGTGTCCTCACCTGGAAAAGGGGAATAAAACCGTCACCTCACCGGACCCCTGTTCATCCAGGGAATTAACAGACAGGTACGGAGCCCCTGCCATGAGCCAGACACCAGGTTAGGAAGTCGCATGACAAAGATGGTCACAGTGCAGCCCCTGTTCTCACGCAGGTCAGAGTCGAGTCCGGGAGAAAGACAAGTTAACAGCTGGGCCTGCAGCGGCCGGGGTATGGACCGCTGAGCACCTGAGATGTGGCGCCTCTAAATCGAGAAGGGCAGTAAGTGTAAGACACGTAGCGGACTTCAGAGACTCAGTAAGATCAGAGAGAAAGCAAAACATCTCATTAGCATTTATCTGCTTACAAGTTACAATGACAATATATGGAAATATTAGGTTAAATAAAACATTATTAACATTAATTTCAGAAGTTTCTTTTTATGTTTTTAATGTGGCTATTAGAAAACTTTAAATTACATACATGGCTCAAATTATATACTGATTGGACTGCATTAGTCGATAAAATTCAGTGAAGTCATGGGACTTCCCTGGCAGCCCAGTGGTTAAAACTCCAAGCTTCCACTGCAGGGGACTTGGGTTTGACCTTTGGCCAGTGAACTAAGCTCCAGCATGGTGTGGTCAAAAAAAGAGAAAATTCAGTGATGTCAATAAGGGCTGTGAATACATCAGTGATGGGGGACTATAGGAGAACAGAGGGCCCAGGTGGGGAGAGGGGATGTCAGTGAAGGATTCCTGGCAGTGACATCTAAACTGAGACGTGAAAAAATAACAAGGCAAAGCAGAGGAGAGAGGGCACTCCAGGTGGCAGACACAGCAAGCACCCAGGCCCAGCAGCAGAAAGAACAAGGCAGACCATTCATACCAGTTTGGCAGCCAGCAGGGTGACAGGCTTGGAGAGGAGACAGGGAAGGGAGAGGGAAGACAGGACCCTAGTGAGGTGGATGAGGCCACAGTACAAAGGAGCTCAGAAGCCACATTAAAGAACTTGATCCTGAGGGAGAGTCTTAAGTACGTTAAGAGATTAGCTCAGGAATGTATGCAGCACCAGGGTTACTAGCAAAGGCAGGGAGAGGAGGGCAAGGAAAATATTTGATGTTTTGTTGAGTTGCTACTCTGGGTCAGACATTGGGCTAAACTCTTTTAGACTCATCCATTTTACAGATGATGAAAACTGAGGCTCACAGAGGTTGACTTGCCCAAGGTCACATGATTGTTAAGTGTCAGAATTGGGATGGAAATCCAGCTAGGTTTAGGCTGAAGCTCCAATACTTTGGTCACCTGACGCAAAGAGCCAACTCAAGTTGGCTCATTGGAAAAAACTCTGATGCTGGGAGGGATTGGGGGCAGGAGGAGAAGGGGACGACAGAAGATGAGATGGCTGGATGGCATCACTGCCTTGATGGACATGAGTTTGAGTAAATTCTGGGAGTTGGTGATGGCAGGGAGGACTGGTGTGCTGCAGTCCATTGGGTCACAAAGATTCGGACACAGCTGAGTGAACTGAACTGAAATTGGTACAGCTATTATGGATAAGATTATGGAGGTTCCTCAAAAAATTAAAAATAGAACTACTGTATTATCCACCATTTCCACTTTTGGGTAATTTTCCAAAGAAAATGAAGACATAAATTTGAACAATTATCTGTACCCCATGTATATGACAGCATTATTTTCAATATCCCAGCCATGGAAGCAACCTAAGTAGCCATCAATGGATGAATGGGTAAAGAAATTGTAGCATATTTATATACAGTGGAATATTCTTTTTTTTTTTTATACGGTGGAATATTCTTTAACCATAAAAAATAATGAAATCTTGCCATTTGTGACAACATAGATTGACCTCAAGGGCACTATGCTGAGTGTAGTGAGTCAGAGAAACACAAATACTATGCAATCTCTCTCTATGTAGAATCTAAGAAAAAAAGAAAATCCCACAAAACAGTAAAAACAGACAAAAAAAAACAAAGCTTACCGATAAAGGTGGGAGACATGTGTGAAGGGGGTCAAAAGGAAAAAAGCACAGTGTCAAAACTAGTAGTCCTCTAGGTATCCTTAGGAGCTTCCAGAAATCTTAAGCACTTCTAGAGAAGTATTCTGCCAGCATCTCAGCCTTTGCTATTGAAGTAGTAGTTTCTAGGGACTGCCACCCATTCTGTCAGCTGCCTTCTGCAGCCTGGAAACTGCTGTGGACCCACATTTATCTGCTTGTGGCTGTCCCCAGGGAATAATGGCTTCCTCCACCTTCCAGTTCTCATATCAAAGGCTCCACACTGGCAACTATAACTCAGAACCAGCTGAGGAAGGAGATCCTGGAATGCTGTATCTGGCTTTCCCTCTTCAAAGGAAAGCTACAGAAAGAGGTGCCCTGTCTTCAAGAGTGTAGTATATTATCTCAGAGATAAAAAGTTTGATATTTGGCAGCAAACTTCAAGTGGTATTGGAAAAATCTTTAAAATATTTTACTAGTTTTTATTGGAAAGATGGATCAGTGTATAATATTTAATGGAATGTGTATATTGGAAGGAGAATGGTCTTTGGAGACAGCAATCTGGGATTTAAATCCTGCGTCTACCACATCTTAGCTTTGTGATCTTAAGTCATTTCATCGTTTGGAGTCCGTGTTTTTTCTCCCTTTAAAATGGGGGTAATAATGCCCATTTTGGAGTATTGCTTTGGAAAAAAATAAAATAGTCTATGTAAAAACTAAATTTAATTGAGCCATAACATATAAGGGAAGATAAAAATAACAATAGACACTGGTAAAAGTAGTAAGGAGATTAGGATAGAATGAACTAAAAATAAAACAAATAATTTGTTCACTTTGATGGCAGTTTGCTGACAAAGGTCTGTCTAGTCAAAGCTATGATTTTTTCAGTAGTCATATATGGATGTGAGAGTTGGACTATAAAGCAAGCTGAGTACCAAAGAACTGATGCTTTGGAACTGTGATGTTGAAGAAGACTCTTGAGAGAGTCTCTTGGACTGCAAGGAGGTCAAACCAGTCCATTCTAAAGGAAATCAGTCCTGAATATTCATTGGAAGAACTGATGCTGAAGCTGAAACTCCAATACTTTGGCCACCCGATGCAAAGACCTGACTCATTGGGAAAAAAAACCCCGATGCTGGGAAAGATTAAAGGCAGGAAGAGAAGAGGATGATAGAGAATGAAATTGTTGGATGGCATCACTGACTCGATGGACATGAGGTTGAGCAAGCTCCAGGAGTTGGTGATGGACAGGGAGGCCTTTCATGCAGTTCATGGGATCCCAGAAAGGTGGAAGCGACTGAACTGATGATGGCAATACGTAGGGATTACCAGTTTTGATTTTAAAAATGACAGATGTAATTGTTATGAGACACACCTAGATCAGAGTGAAAATAATAGTTTGAAAATTAAGGAATGGAAAAATTTTAACAGAAAAAGTGCAAACAAAAAGGAATCTGAAGCTGAGAGTGAAGGACTAAAAGAAATTTCACTTCAAGTTTATTAAGAAAATATGTGTTATTTCATATTAAAACATGCATTCACAAAAGAGATGCTGAGTGGATGAAGCAATCCAGGGAACAAATATATATAAAGCAAAATTCAAAGAGAGTTTAATTAGTTCAGTTCAGTTCAGTCGCTCAGTCGTGTCCAACTCTTTGCGACCCCCATGAATCGCAGCACGCCAGGCCTCCCTGTTCATCACCATCTCCCGGAGTTCACTCAGACTCATGTCCATCGAGTCCATGATGCCATCCAGCCATTTCATCCTCAGTCGTCCCCTTCTCCTCCCACCCCCAATCCCTCCCAGCATCAGAGTCTTTTCCAACGAGTCAACCCTTCACATGAGGTGGCCAAAGTACTGGAGTTTCAGCTTTAGCATCATTCCTTCCAAAGAAATCCCAGGGCTGATCTCCTTCAGAATGGACTGGTTGGATCTCCTTGCAGTCCAAGGGACTCTCAAGAGTCTTCTNACTCGCTAAGTCATGTCCGACTCTTTGCGACCCCATGGACTGCAGCACATCAGGCTTCCCTGTCCTTCACCATCTCCCAGAGTTTGCTCACACTCATGTTCACTGAGTCGATGATGCCATCCAACCATCTCATCCTCTGTCATCCACATAAATGGTTTCTCTGTTAGGCTCTCAATAAACAGAGCAACCATTTGTCCAGGTTTGCCCAAGATAGGACCTGTTTATGTCTGCTGCTCAGGAATAAATATTGTGTCCATTTTACTCTTAAAAGCATCCAGATATGCACACAGCAAATAACATGTCACCCTTTCAGTCAGGATCTGTCGACCACAAGAGGCAGCCTGTTCCTGGCAGAGCTGGATAAATGCCACGGATTCTCTGGGCTCTCCTCTGAGTCCTTCTACCCTCTCCCCAACCAGGAGCCCAGGACAAGCAAAGGGGCCCAACGCTACAGCAGTGCAGGACCTTTTCAGGCCTTCCTCCCGAGAGAGACCGCCAACCCACCAGCAAAGTGGACTCCAACTGCCTCTTGGGACAGATTCATTCAGCCATTATCCCCCACAGTACAAATTGGAGCCATTATCCCCCAATTTGTACTACTGTTGTTGATGCCCACGACGATGGTGGTAGTGATAATGGCGGGACCAAATCATTTTTAAAGCACTGATAATATGCCAGGCTGGAGAAGGCAATGGCACCCCACGCCAGTACTCTTGCCTGGAAAATCCCATGGACACAGGAGCCTGGTGGGCTGCAATCCATGGGGTCACTAAGAGTCGGGCACGACTGAGCGACTTCACTTTCCCTTTTCGCTTTCATGCATTGGAGAAGGAAACAGCATCCCACTCCAGTGTTCTTGCCTGGAGAATCCCAGGGACAGGGGAGCCTGGTGGGCTGCCGTCTATGGGGTCGCAGAGTTGGATGCGACTGAAGCGACTTAGCAGCAGCAGCAATACGCCAGGCACCACACCTGCCAAGCAAACTGCTGGGCAAGCATCTTCTCGTCTAATCCTCACCCCAACTCTGTTGGGTGGATATGACTACCAGCCCCATTTAACAGATGGGAAAGTAGATTAAGTCATTTCATCAAAGTCACACAGCTAGTTAGTTAAGCGACTGAACTTGAATCAGTTCTGTTCAACTCCAGCCAAGGTGCTAACCACTGCACCCCATGGCCTGAGTCACGGTGGCCACTGTGTGGCCCGTAAGCAAAGTCTGGACAGGCCAACTACGCTCCCTACAAGGAGGGCAAACCGCAACCCACAGCGAGCCATCCAGGGCCCTCAAGGGCCCGGCCCCTCAAGCAGCCCTCACTAACTGCACACGCCAAGGCGCTGCATCTGCTCTCCTTCAGAGAACCCCTTACCTGTCCCCCATCTCCTCTTCAAAGTACGTCCCGACATGCGAGACAGGGGGCGACGCAGGCCGGGGCCCTCAACCACCTACACTCGGCTATCATCAGTGGGCGGGTCCCCGAAGAGACCGTCCCCGAAGGAATCCATCTCACACACTCCCCACGTCAGGAGCCCTGAGACCCCCCAGGGGCAAACCTCGCGTCTCGGATGGAGCGAGCCCGCATCCGCGGGAACCCCGGCCCGGTGACCGCGAACCCACAAAGCCCGGGCCGCACCTGCAGCCGCTGCGCGTCCGGGGGAGGGTGACGTCTTCCTCCAACACCGAGTCCATCGTGGACACAGAGGAGGGGCGCCGCTGGTGTCCAGCGACGGCGCCAGCGCTTCCCCCGCGGGATCGCGACCCGCCGGCTCCCCAGGCCCCCGCCCCCTCCAACCCAGCTCTGGTTCGGACTCCGGCGGCGCCGCTGGAATTCAAACCGCAGCGGCCGCCATCTTTCCCGGAGCGTCTTCCTACGGAAACGAGGCGGGCTCGCCGAAGCGCGCGCGGTGAAGCCAACCGGACTGGCCAGGAGACCGGGCAGGGAAGCGCTGGCGGGACGCCATCTTAACTAAGGGCAGAGCGCCTGCACTCGTACCAGCAAGACCGAAGGAAAGAGCGTTATGCCGCCATTTTTAGTGAGGGCACGCGGGCCGAGGCTAGCGCAGGCGCCATCTTTGTTGAGGGCCGAACCAGACTTGGGCCGTTAATTTAAGCGGGAGATGGGAATTCGGCGCCTACCTCTGAGGACCCGCATAACTTCTAACCAAGTGTATAACCAAGTGTATACTCCGAACCTTAGGGTCTGGGCATCCCAGAGGCTTCCGCCTTGAACTGAAACTCGTTAATCGGTTGCGGGAGTCGCTTTAGAAAAATCCTACCTACATATTCCCAACTCGAGTAATTTGCACACTTGGTTTGAAATAGATAAGCGCATCCCTATGAGCCTAGTGGTCAGTGACACTCCCTCTCCAGCCTCTATTCTAGCGACAGGCCTCATCCGTGGCTCCTGCGGACTATAGAGCTCTCTGCTAGCCCTGCTGCCTTTCTTAAAGCGCACAGCAATCACTAGATCGTTTTGGCAGAGCTTGACCTGTGAAAGCAACCTTCTCCTCATCTCGGTGTTCCTACCTTCCTCTGCAGACTGTCCGGAGAGCAGAGAGCCGGATAAAAATAACTTGAAAAGATGAACGACTGAGTAGATGTGCCCATCCTCCTTCAGCCTCAGTTTCCTCATTCTTTCCACAGGGGCCTTTTTAATACTCTGATCCACATCAAACCCTTTCTTGTATTCTTAGCAATCTGGATTTTTTCCCCTCTGTGGCACTTACCACATTTCTTCAGCACTAGGCCGGAAGTTCTGTGAGAGCAGAGACTGTTCAGAATTGTTCAAGGCTGTATCTCCAACACCCAGCAGGTGTTTAAATATACATATGTTGACGAACGGCTCCCTCAATATGGAAAATGGGGCTGATATTATCCTGCAAGATTTCTTCAAGTTATTTTATTGAAGTATCATTGATTTACAATGCTGTGTTAGTTTCTGTTGTACAGCAAAGTGATTCAGTTGAATATATGTATGTATGTGTATATGTCCCCTTCTCCAAAGGATCTTCCCAACCCAGGGATCGAACCCAGGTCTCCTGCTTTGCAGGCGGATTCTTTACCATCTGAGCTACCAGGGAAACCCATATATATATGTGTGTGTGTGTGTGTGTATATATATATATATATATGGAAATATATGGAGAAGGCAATGGCAGCCCACTCGAGTACTCTTGCTTGGAAAATCCCGTGGACAGAAGAGCCTGGTAGGCTGCAGTCCATGGGGTCGCAAAGAGTCAGACACGACAGCAACTTCACTTTCGCTTTTCACTTTCATGATTGGAGAAGGAAATGGCAGCCCACTCCAGTGTTCTTGCCTGGAGAGTCCCAGGGACAGGGAGCCTGGTGGGCTGCTGTCTATGGGGTCGCACAGAGTCGGACACGACTGAAGCGGCTTAGCATAGCATAGCATAGCATAGCATAGCATAGCATATATGTATGTATGTATATGGGCCTCCGTGGTGGTTCAGTGGTCAAGAATCCACCTGCGAATGCAGGAGACACAAGTGACATGGTTCAATCCCAGGGTCGGGAAGATCCCCTAGAGGAGGACATGGCAACCCACTGCAGTATTCTTGCCTGGAGAATTCCATGCACAGAGGAGCCTGGAGTCACAAAGAGTTGGACACAACTGAGCATGCGTGTGTGTGTGTGTGTGTGTGTGTGTGTGTGTGCACATGTATAATATTCTTTCTCAGATTATTTTCCATATGGTTTATCCCAGGATATTGAATAGTTCACAGTGCTATATGGCAGGACCTTGTTGTTTATCCATTCTATATATAATAGTTTGCATCTTATCCTGCAAGGTTTTTGTGACAATGTGGAGATGACCTCAGATTCCTTTACTACCTAGTCAATGGTAATTCCATCTCTCTCCCTCCCGCACCCCCAGCCAATTCTCTCTCTCTCTCACACACACACACACCCTTTAGTGAAGGCGACAAATCACTGCCCCGTCCCGCTTCCATCCCCAGATCTTCAACCACCTCCAGAATCAGCAATAAAATAACAGCCTGAAAGAGAGTGGGCAGGAACCAGGTGGCACGCAGGGAAGGGGCAGTCCTCGATTCCCTGGAGCCAACAGTTGAATAAGATGAGTGTGTCCAAAAGCAGGGGAGCTGGGGTGTCAGGATTCCTGCCGCGATTCCACCACTGACTCCCTGTGATCTTCGGCAGACCGCTCCTCTTCTGGACCTCAGTTCCTACAGCTGTTAAATGGGAGGATTGGACTGGATGGCTGTCTCAAGACCTCACAGATCTAGAGGAGATTTTTTTGTGTTGATTTCAAAGCTTCTAATGCACAACCAGCTCTGTTCCGGTGTGGAGAGCTGAGTTGCAAATCATTACTTCCCGAATGAAGGGACTAACTTTCCGTCCAGCAGATGAAAGCTCTTGAGAAGGGAAGGAGGGCCGAGGCTGTGCACATTGTGACGTTTCTTACGCAACACCTGTGCTAGGGACATCACAAATGCTACTGCATCTAACACAGCCACCCTCCGGGCAGGTGCCACTGTTCTCCCCGCTTCACTCACAGATAGGAAGACTGAGGCTGAAAGAGATAAAAATAACCTTCTTGAGGTCTCCCTGCTGCTAAGTGGTAAAGCTCGGATTTGAGCCCAGGTCCCTAGGAACCTTCTTGAAAGCTCTAATTGTTTCAGGAAGCCTGTCCTCTCTATTTGTTTCTCTCCACTTTAGAATTTGGGATTAAGAGGTGAGGTCTACATTTAGACACTAGTATTTCAGGGATATGTCCACCAGACTCTACAACTTAGACACCTGCTTCCAGGTGGCCCCGAGATGAATCTAGGTGTGGGCAACTCAGGACCAGAAGTCTAGGTGCCGGGATCCTGACTCTGGGAGGTCATCCAACTTATCCTGGGACCTGGGTCTCTTCTCCTGGTTCCTCCTTGATTTTCCTTTGTGTAAAATGGGAGAGACCATGCTGAGCTCACACGGTTACGCCCGATACTGTGGAAACTCTAAAGAAGAAAGAGCCGGAGATGAGTGAATCCTTATGATGAATCTGCTGCCCTTTCAGCAAATGGCCATATTCCTGGCTTGTGTGCTAAGCCCTTTAGTGAACCTGGAAACTGAAAATAGAATCAATTGCACAAAAGATGGGCCATTTGGGAAGTTGTTTTTCCTGTTTTCATGGTCAGGGACGAAGCCCTTTGCCCCGTCTCTGTCTCACCATGGCCTGCCTGTCTGCCAAGCCTGGAGGTGACGTCACTACCACCAGCTGTTTGGGCTATCTGGCGCCATCTCCTTGACGACAGCCACCCAGCCACAAAGCTGGCATTATTATTTTCTTGGGCAAGGTCATAGCGAATGGCTGGGAGGAAGTCGCTTGCAGCCAGATGTTTCTCATTAGGGGAGAACCCTCAAGACATGGGAGCTGCGATTACTAGCAGCAACAGTAAGTGTTTATAGCATGAATACATGCGCACTGCTACTTTGCACTGCTTCATTTTATCCTTGCAACACTGTGAAGGAGATTAGGATGGCTGTCTTGCTCTTCAGGTTAGGAAAGTAAGGCTCAGGGAAGCGAAGAGATCTGCCAACAGCCACAGTTTCTTCCTTTCTCTCTCTTTCTTAGCTTTTCATTTAGAAATAATTTCAATCTTAGAAAAAGTTGCAAAAAGAGTACAGAGATTTCCTTATATAACCTTCACCCAGCTTCCTAAAATACTAATATTTTACATAACCATAACTCAATTGTCAAAAATAAGAAATTACATTGACATGATATGATTCACTACAAGACTTTATTTACATTTAAGCAGTTTTCCCACTGATGCCATTTTTTTGGCCCAGGAGCCATCCAGGCTTCCATGTTGCTCTCTGTCCATGTCTTTCATGATGCTGACACTTCAGGAAAGTTCCGCCCAGGGTGCACGTTCGGCAAAAGTGCCGCACAAGTGACGCTGTGCCTTCCGCAGCCACCAGGAGGCGTGTGCGCGTTCCCTCTCTCTCAGTGTGTGTCTGACTCTAAGACTCCACGAACTGTACCCATCAGGCTCCTCTGTCCATGGGATCTTCCCTGCAAAAAATACTGGCGTGGGCTGCCATTGCCTTCTCCAGGGGGTCTCTCTGACCCAGGGTTGAGCTTGCATTTCCTGTCTTTTCTGCACTGGCAGATGGATTCTTTATCACCTGCACCAGTAAAGATGGATTCTTGACTGCACTGCCTGGGAAGCCCAGGAGGTGGATGATGTCAATATGTCTCTTCAATTGGTGCTGTTAACTCTGTTTTCTCCAGTAAGGTGATGTCTGCGAGGATTCTCCGTGATAAAATTGCTATTTTTTTAATCATTAATAAAAATCACGGTGATATTTGAAACTATGTAAATACGCCATTTTTCATCAGATTTTCACCAGCTTATTTCAGCACCCGTTGATAATTCTTACCCAGAATCTGGGGTGCCTGCCCAGGCGCAGGAGGGCCTAGAGGAGCCATCCCACGCTGAAGGTCAGGAAGGGCGGCGGGAGGAGATACCCCTCATCCAAGGTAAGGAGCAGCGGCTGTGCTTTGCTGGAGCAGCCGTGAAGAGATACCCCACGCCCAAGGTAAGAGAAACCCAAGTGGTAGGTGTTGCAAGAGGGCATCAGAGGGCAGACACACTGAAACCATCTCACAGAAATCTAGTCAATCTAATCACACTAGGACCACGCCTTGTCTAACTCAGTGATCTCTGTTCATTTCCAAGGCAAACCACTCAATATCACGTTAATCCAAGTCTATGCCCCAACCAGTAACGCTGAAGAAGCTGAACAGTTCTATGAAGACCTACAAGACCTTTTAGAACTAACACCCAAAAAAGATGTCCTTTTCATTATAGGAGACTGGAATGCAAAAGTAGGAAGTCAAGAAACACCTGGAGTAACAGGCCTTGGAATGCAGAATGAAGCAGGGCAAAGACTAATAGAGTTTTGCCAAGAAAATGTACTGGTCATAACAAAGACCCTCTTCCAACAACACAAGATAAGACTCTATACATGGATATCACCAGATGGTCAACACCGAAATCAGACTGACTATATTCTATGCAGCCAAAGATGGAGAAGCTCTATACAGTCAACAAAAACAAGACCAGGAGCTGACTGTGGCTCAGATCATGAACTCCTTATTACCAAATTCAGACTTAAATTGAAGAAAGTAGGGAAAACCGCTAGACCATTCAGGTATGACCTAAATCAAATCCCTTATGATTATACAGTGGAAGTGAGAAATAGATTTAAGGGCNTCCAAGGCAAACCATTCAATATCACAGTTATCCAAGTCTATGCCCCAACCAGTAATGCTGAAGAAGCTGAAGTTGAACGGTTTTATGAAGACCTACAAGACCTTTTAGAACTAACACCCAAAAAAGATGTCCTTTTCATTATAGGGGACTGGAATGCTAAAGTAGGAAGTCAAAAAAACACCTGGAGTAACAGGCAAATTTGACCTCGGAGTACGGAATGAAGCAGGGCAAAAACTAATAGAGTTTTGCCAAGAGAACGCACTGGTCATAGCAAACACCCTCTTCCAGCAACACAAGAGAAGACTCTACACATGGACATCACCAGATAGTCAACATCGAAATCAGATTGATTATATTCTTGGCAGCCAAAGATGGAGAAGCTCTATATAGTCAGTAAAAACAAAACCGGGAGCTGACTGTGGCTCAGATAATGAATTCCAAATTGCCAAATTCAGACTGAAATTGAAGAAAGTGGGGAGAAAACCACTAGACCATTCAGGTATGAACTAAATCAAACCCCCTCTGATTATACAGTGGATTTAAGGGACTAGATCTGATAGATAGAGTGCCTGATGAACTATGGATGGAGCTTCATGACATTGAACAGGAGACAGGGATCAAGACCATCCCCATGGAAAAGTAGTCAACCTAAGTAATGAGAAAGCCATCAAAGTGGTGATGCCTGCAACACTGAGTGATAATGCTTTTAATGTGAAATTATATTTTAAAGGAAACATGTATGAGATAATATGAAATGATCTAAAAATAATCTAGGGATGTATTCAAAATACATCACTGATGTCTGACTACATGCTGCCGTTATTTGTACAAGTAAAATATTTTTTTGGTTAACTTTCCTTTCCTTGATAATACTGCTTTTGATTTACCGTGTATAGTGTTATACAAATACAGAGATCTGATGTACTATGTTGACTGTGGGTGGAGGGTATATAGGAAGAATAGAAATATAATTGTTGACATATTTATTCAAATATAAAGTTTCTAATTTTATTTCCATCTTGGATGAAAAACTAATTACTCAAGGAGTCAGTAATTTTTACGAATTCTCTAACTTCTCAAGAATACAATTAAGCCCATCAGTGTTCCTGAACATACTTGAATCTGAAAAGTAGTGGTAACATTTTCCTTACAATATTGGATTACTTTACCCTACTCCACAATAAATTTTGGTAGCGCAGTATAGCTCAGCTTCTTTTTCCCTTCCGTTTTTATTCTCCTGCTCATTTCTCTGCATAATTTCCTTGCAAGATTTCATTCCATTTATGAGTTCATCCACCCCTTTACACCAAAGGCCTCTAAATCTAAATCTATAATTAAGATCTTTTCCCAGGTCCACATTTTCAGCTACCTACTGGACATAAATAACTGCATGCCCCACAAGTGCATCCCACTGAGTATGTATATCATGTTATCTTCCTCCAACTCTTAATTCTCCAGCCATAATATGCTCCACCTCCTCAATTCTTGATTTTGATAAATGACACCTTCATCTGTCTCTGCAGTCTCCTGAGCGAGAGACTTGTGTCATATTCAAGAGGCCCCTTTTTATTATCTCATAGGTACAATCCAGGACAAAATGTTATACAACCATTTTATTTCCTAGTGAATTATTTAAACAGTGTTCTAGTGAATCCCTTCTATTCCCTGTGTTACACATTCAGCAAGCAGGTGAAGATAGATCATCCAATTCCTGCCCTCCAGAGACATATGGAGGTGTGAGGTGGGAGAGAGACTAGATAAGAGGAAGAAATAAAAAATATAATACTAAGTTCAGAGAATGGTATCCACTAAAAATAAAATTAAATAGAGTTACATAAAAGGATGATTGGAGACAGGTATTCAGGAGGGTAAATCTTTCTGAGAAAAATACATAAGCCCATTAGCCAAGAAACAGAATGATAGAGAAGAGGCAGTCATGCGAAGTTACAGGGAAAGTGTGCCTGCATATGTGAACATCTCACTGAATCCATTCTACACTTGATATGAAACAGTCCTCATATCCAAAGACATCTGACTAGGATTCCCAGGGTTTGGTTAAATAAGGTCAGGTAAGCATCGTATAGCTTAGACTAGAATCGCCTTACAGTAAGAAATTTTAACAACACATGTTTTTACAGATATACTGACTATTCTCAATTTCCCTCTCTAGATGCACTCTTAAACACTGCTTCCTGGCTATACAACCACCATGAACTTAACAGTTGGGTTCACCTGCTCTCTCGCTGTGAGGGATTCGTCATAGGAAGCCCTGACAGGAGTTTAGAGGAGAGCACGGGGTTATCTATTCACTAGCACCCTCTCCTGCCATACCACAGTCTGGGAGCAGCTCTGTTCCTGAATCCTCTCAGACTCCCTCTTGTCCAGGGTTTTGGTTCCCATCTGGTTGTGCTAACAGTTCCCTCCCACTGTTCCCCCAGGCTTCTCTCACTTGCTGGTCCCAGGGTGCTCCACCATCTCTCCTTGATTTCCTCAGCCCTTCTCATATCTATATAAATAGTCCCTTTACTAGACAGTCTTCATTTACTCTTTTGAACAGGTTATCTCTCACCTGCAAGAAACCAGAATGACATAATTCTGTTCACGATTGAGCCAACCAGTGGACGATCAGTACACTTTTGTATCTGAAGCTTTATTCCTTCAGTGTTAAAATTCTTTTTTGTGTGGTGTTTGAGTTCCAAAACACTATTTCTACTTTTTCCCAAAGTCTCTAACACAAATACAAAACTTCCTGGACTATTTTCCATATTATCCATCAAGGGTTTAATCAGTCCCACATTCCTCCCTGTACTCTCTCTTTATTCCAATCTGGAAAGAGGATTCCCTAGGCCTGTGAGATGCTACAGGATATAGCATCATCCATTATATTCTTCTTCTCTCCCATTTTGTATTTTCTTTTCTTGGAGTAACTTCTTCCTTGGGTTATGTTCTTGTTCCACTGGAGAATATTCGCCAATAACCTTCTGAGAAAGGCTACACTTTATAAAATAGACTCTAAGTATTTTAAACTACTTTTACCCTCACGCTTCATTGATAATTTGGCTGGATATAAAATTTTCTACAGAAGTTTGCGAGTTTGGCTCCCATATATTTTAGTGTTGAGAATGGTTTTCTGGTTAACATCTGTTGGCTTTCTGATTATTTATGTGTGATTTATTTTTCCTCCCTCTCTGGACTGTTCAAGTTTGTCTCTTTATCTCATGTGTTCTTAAACTTTTGTGATGATGTGATTGACATAAGTGCATTTACTGTCCTGATAACTTTATGGGCTTTTTCATCATAGTAATGCAGGTTCTTCACTTTTCTGGAAAAATTATTGTTGATAATATCTTCCTTTCTACTTTCTCTCTAACTGATGGTGGCTCTCCTAAATTGATCTTTCAAAAAAAAAAACTATTTAATTTTCCATTATTCTGTCTCNTTTTTCATCATAGTAATGCAGGTTCTTCACTTTTCTGGAAAAATTATTGTTGATAATATCTTCCTTTCTACTTTCTCTCTAACTGATGGTGGCTCTCCTAAATTGATCTTTCAAAAAAAAAAAACTATTTAATTTTCCATTATTTGCTTAAATTTTATGTTTCTGAGCAATTTCCTAAAAGGCTTTCCAATTCTTAAAATAGTCTTTGACAATTATGTATATTTTTTATATTCCAAGAATTGCATTTTGTTTATTGTTCTTTTTTATGCATTCCCTTATAATTTCAAGGAAATACCTTTTATTCTTTTAAATCTCTCTGAGATTATGAACTGTTTTGCTTTAACATTTTCTTCTATTCTTTGCTTCTGGTATTTCGGTGCCAGAATCTATAATTCTTTCCCTCTCTGACTCCTCCACTTTTGGGAGAATTCTAGATTCCTTAGTGGAGTGAATAGGCTGTCTGTTTTTGAAACTATACTCCAATACAAAGGAAAAAAAATTTGATGAATTTCTCATCCCTTTCCTGAGTCTGTGCAGATTGAAATTTTTAATATTCACTTGCAATTGTTTTAGTGGGGTTTTGGAAGAAAGTAGAGATAAAGGAAAGGATTCAATTTTCTACTTCAGAAGACATATACTTTTTAACACTTTAATGTATGGATTATATTACTGGTAGGAAAACTTATGGAAGTAATGAAACATGCTTAGGTTTTAGAGAGCTATATTAAGTGTATCTTTGTATTTAAAGTCTTGTCTTGTAAAGCAGTTTTCATATGTGAGACGGCAAACTCTATCTGAAGTTCTCTTTGACTGAAAAAGGATATTTAAATATGGAAGCAGACAAAACAGCTTATATTATGTCAGTGTCATTAAACTTTATAAATTAAACATCTTTTATTTATAAGTTCATTAAAAAACTTTGTTAATAGTTGTAAGAGACAACTCATGCTAAACTTATCTCACTTACTTTATGAAAGAACTGCTAACCAAAAGGTAGATTGTGGTGATTTTCTAAACACAGAACAAAGCAGGTGACAAAAGAAAGTGGAATTGCTAAAAGACAGCACCATGTGGATGGCTCACATCTAACAGAATGAGCACATCCCAGACTGATGAATGGACTGGTGCAACAAGACGAAAGGTCTTTAGAAGGCATTGTCACATGTTTTGCCCTAAGCTTTATGCTATTCACTGTTTGAACTGAGACACATAAGTATGCTGATAAAACACTGAACAATTTGGGTGATAACAAGGAGCAGGATGTGAGGATGGAAGGAAAATCCTGAACAAGGGGTAAAGTCAATAGTAGGAAGATATAAACAACTTCACTGCAGGCTAATTTAACAGGGCTAAACATATAGCCTCACATTTAAATCTAAAACATGATCTATACAAACAAAGTGAGAAAGTAATATAACATTAGCACCCGTACAATTATAATTAGCTAAAACATTTATTAAAATATTTATGGACTGCATACAATGTGAAAGACGCTGCAGTTGATACAGATTTGGTATCTGCATTTATTGAACTTACAGGTTAGTATAGGAAACAGGTAACACTTCAAAATCAATTATAATTGACTTAAGTCTAACAATAGAGAATGTTTACTATTAGGGATACATAATGCTGCTGCTAAGTCACTTCAGTAATGTCCAACTCTGTGCAACCCCATAGAAGGCAGCCCACCAGGCTCCCCAATCCCTGGGATTCTCCAGGCAAGAACACTGGAGCGGGTTGCCATTTCCTTCTCCAATGCATGAAAGTGAAAACTGAAAGTGAAGTTGCTCAGTCGTGTCCGACTCTTCACAACCACATGGACTGCAGCCTACCAGGCTCCTCCATCCATGGGATCTTCCAGGCAATATTTTTGGAGTGGGATGCCATTGCCTTCTCCAGAATACATAATAGGAGACCTAATATACAGATGATGTAGACAGGGATATCTAGTACCATCATAGGCCACAGTGATAAAGGTATATAATGCCTAGAATGCTGAGCTGCTGGTATTTAATTATTCCTTCAATAAGGAATGATGGTAATTTTTAAAAATGAAAGAAACATTATATTATCAGGTAATATTGATTGGGCATTTACTATATGCCAGGAACTGTGCTCATGGACTGTGATATCTTGATTCACTCATCCCAATGAATTTGATAAGATTAAACCTCATTTTATAGATTGAAAAGACAGAGGCACAGAAGGTGCCTAGGGATTTGTCCAAGTTTACACAGTGGTAAGTACAGAACTGAGATCTAAACATGGGAACGTGGGAACACTGTAGTTTAGAGGCTAAACTAGCATTCAGGCCTGAACCAGTCAAGGCTTGCTAGGAGATCAGCTATGAACCATCATAACCGAACAACATCCAGGTAGGAAAAAACAGGCTGACGGAAGATCTCAACACTTTAGCTAGAGGAACTGAAGGTATTTAACTAGAGAAGATGAAAAGTAATATATGATTTAAGTAACACACACACACACACACACACGTGTTTGCTCGTAATTATCATTTTTAGACTTTGTCAGACACTGCTAGGAACTCTTTTATGGGTGTCTAGAAAAGGTAGACAGGAGGAGGAAAATGAGGGACACTGGTTTTGATAAACAGATATTTGATTTAAAATGCCATCTTGTTTGGTAACATACCAACACACAAAGGCATTTAAGGGAGGGAGGTGAACTTGTTATTAAAACCTCCCCCTTTTTTTTACCTCGAGTACTCCAAGCAGTGTCTTTTTACTTTATAATCTGTAAAGATTTCAAACTAATTTTTGCCTTAAAAGGCATTGGAATTTTGAGTTGAGACTTTGACAAGAAATACTTTTATCTTTTTAGTCTTAAAATTTCCTTTTTCTGGAGTTTTCTTTCCACTCCTAGAGACGATTTCCCCCATTTTTGCACCTGGTCACAGAAGTGCCTGGCATCTGTTTGAAAGTCTAATTGCCTAGGTAAGACACCTAAATGGTAATGGGATTAAAGTAATATATTTAAGAGTAAATTTTATTCACATGTGCTAACATGAAATAGTAAACTAACATTTTAAGGGAAAAATGAATTCGTTTGTCTGTTTACAAAGTCTTTTCAAAAAGAAACCATAGGAAATAAGCAGATTGAAAAAAACGAAATGATTTCATCTTAGGAAAAAGTTACTCATCTTAGAGTTGAATTCATTTTAAGAGTTGAATGAATTGCCTTCTATGTGCACAACTTTAAAAAATATAGTATTTTATCTATGGAGAAGACAGCTCCAGCTTCCTGCAGTGTATCAGATCAGCACACTTGCTATATTCGCACAAGCTTCTGGAACCCTGCACTGGGTCCAGGTGGGGGCAGGGATTTGGGGAAGGATTACTGGGAATGGCTTATAATACCAGCTTTTCGTGGTACTAGGTCATTAAGTATTGGAGAAGGAAATGACAACCCACTCCAGTGTTCTTGCCTGGAGAATCCCAGGGACAGGGGAGCCTGGTGGGCTACCGTCTGTGGGGTCACACAGAGTCGGACACAACTGAAGTGACTTAGCAGCAGCAGCAGGTCATTAAGTAGTGCACAGTCTAAATACTTTTTCTGGTTTTAACAAGTTCTGGAGTAGCCAGCTCCTACCAGAGTGTACTTGAGCTTTTCTGCACCTTAGCCCTTAGGATCTAAACATTTAATTTTAGTGGTGGGAGGTAGACCCTAAAAACAATAGAAAGGAAGCTGAAACACATACTTGTGGGGTGGTCATGCACAGTACGTTGGAAGCCCAGGTGGGTTGTGCCTCCCAAAGAAGCCCCTCCCAATCCACTGATGATGGGGGTGGAGGCCTTTCTGAGCACAAAGGGTTTGAGATGGAAGACGGCAACCAACCTCAGGGAGGTTTTTGCACTTTAGACAGAAGTCATGACCATTGGGGTGTTTTTTTCCAGGGAAACAAATGATACATTAAACAGAATAAGATGTGTTTTGGGGAAGGAACTGGGTGCTTCTGTTGCCACCCAGCCCGGAAGCACCCAGGAAGGGCCCTGGAGCAACCAAAGGCCCTACTCTCCCAGGCCACAGGGTATAGCCCTGCAGATAGACACCACTGAATTGAAGATACTAGAATGGGTGTACTCTGTCTGGTGTGTTTTGCACAAAGGTATTGTTTTTAAAGCTTGCTTCTTTAAAGCTGTAGCATCACATAAAAATAGTATCTCTAGCAGCACAGTGTTATTTTAATCCAAACTAGTTTCCTTCACTTAACGTTGTCTAAACTGTACCTCCCCCTAACAATGGGGTCACACAGAGTCGGACACAACTGAAGTGACTTAGCAGCAGCAGCAGGTCATTAAGTAGTGCACAGTCTAAATACTTTTTCTGGTTTTAACAAGTTCTGGAGTAGCCAGCTCCTACCAGAGTGTACTTGAGCTTTTCTGCACCTTAGCCCTTAGGATCTAAACATTTAATTTTAGTGGTGGGAGGTAGACCCTAAAAACAATAGAAAGGAAGCTGAAACACATACTTGTGGGGTGGTCATGCACAGTACGTTGGAAGCCCAGGTGGGTTGTGCCTCCCAAAGAAGCCCCTCCCAATCCACTGATGATGGGGGTGGAGGCCTTTCTGAGCACAAAGGGTTTGAGATGGAAGACGGCAACCAACCTCAGGGAGGTTTTTGCACTTTAGACAGAAGTCATGACCATTGGGGTGTTTTTTTCCAGGGAAACAAATGATACATTAAACAGAATAAGATGTGTTTTGGGGAAGGAACTGGGTGCTTCTGTTGCCACCCAGCCCGGAAGCACCCAGGAAGGGCCCTGGAGCAACCAAAGGCCCTACTCTCCCAGGCCACAGGGTATAGCCCTGCAGATAGACACCACTGAATTGAAGATACTAGAATGGGTGTACTCTGTCTGGTGTGTTTTGCACAAAGGTATTGTTTTTAAAGCTTGCTTCTTTAAAGCTGTAGCATCACATAAAAATAGTATCTCTAGCAGCACAGTGTTATTTTAATCCAAACTAGTTTCCTTCACTTAACGTTGTCTAAACTGTACCTCCCCCTAACATGGCAGCAGAGACCTAACTGCCTGTAGCGCCTGAGGAATGATGGTCCCAGCTTTGTCATCCTCGGGGTTACGGGGAGGTGGGGGGGACGTGGTTACCGGGGTGGTTGTGGAGGTTGAGGGTCTTCCCTCTGGGTTTCAGAGGATGGCCCTCAACCTCCACAGAACACATCTCAGCTGCCAGGAATGGCTACAGCAGGTAGTTTAGAGAGTGTGTTTTCCTCATCGGGATGTCGAGGAGCATCACAGTACAGCTTTCAGGATGATCTATTTTTAAAACGCCGTGAAGCAGGGCATGGAAGGAAAGTTGATTTGAATTGCAAGTGTAAACTTTTGTTGTCTGCCAGATGAACTGGTGATTGTCAGAAACTGTCAGGGGAGGTGACGGCTTTTACAACAGACCCCTCGTTTCTAAGATGAAGAGTTGGTTTTATGCTGATTCTCATTGGTAATGGCATTTGTATAGGTTATTTATTGGTGAGAACTGGTCACGGTGACAGCCTGTTGTCTGATGGCATGACAGACTGATAATGGGGGGTGTCTGTTATGTGTGTCTTAAGTGTGGGCTGAGCTCAATGCCATTCTCCTAGCTTGTGACCCTGGGAATGAGTGCTGAGGTGAATAGATTTTTAATGTCCTGACCCACCTCCATTGGAAAATAAGTATCTTAGGTCTTAATTTGTATCTCCATGTTGGAGTGCACATCTTCAAGAAGTATCCTGTCAAGAGTGTTTGCCAGCATGGAGTCATGAGCTGTGGTTGGTTACTAAGTCTCTGGAACAGCCCAGAGCAGGGCGTGTCCTTGACCCTGTGATGGGTCACCCCATGGTTCCATGTCCTCTAAAACCAGAGACAGTAGTAGTCAACTTCAGGTGAGAGAGGGTGAGGACACAGCCAGCCCTTTCGCATTTATTATTCTGTAGACAAAACGGTGTTCATGGGATGTTTCTCACCTCCCCACTGGTTGTTTGGATATTGTTTGTTTAAAGTGTATATTTAGAATGGAATCATCTAAAAAGCTGATTTTGCTAACCTCCTGTTCCCTTTGAAGGGATATATCATAAGAATGTGTACAAATAAAAATCTAAGAAAAAAACCCCATGTTGTTCCTAAAGAGAATGAATGTTTTCCAGTTGTTGTTTTGTGGTTTTTATTTAAGCTAATCAAAGGATATATGTGTTTATGTGCATGTTGTTTATGGTGTCACAGAATCACTGGGGAGAATATATATATGAAAAGTCTCAGTTATTTAATTACTCACATGAATCAGAACTCAATATTGTTAGCACAGAATGGGAAGGCATGGCGGATAGAGTGTAAACCACTGGTTCATATTAAAATACAGACTGGACAGCTTGTGGTAAGAATGTCATCATGACAGCCTGCAATACTAGTGACAGCAGTGTGACCAGCCATCCCATTTGGCCTTGAATGGAAGGGTCTATCCTGGGACATGGAACTTTCAGTGCTAAAATGAAAACAATCCTGAGCACACCAAGGTGGTTCATTGTCAACCTTAAGTGCAAACTGGAGTGGCTAATCATGGCCATTTCTTAGGAGCTTGAAAAAAATTGCACTAGTTTGAGACAAAGGAGTAGATATGCTTACCTGTTTGTAGCCTTTTACAAAGACAAACCAAAACATAAATAGCCAGAGTCTTCCTTTTGTTCTGAAGTTAACACATTTAATAGATGGGAGACATTTGATAGAGAATATTCCCAAATTCATTCTTTCCCCAGAGTGGGGGCTAAATTAAAAAAGTGTTTTAGTTCTTGTGATTCCAAGATATTATCCTTTGAGAAATAGAGGAATAAATAACATCAGAATTTGCATATTGTTTTTTCAAAAACCCAGCATGGGCTTTCAGTCTGCTCAGGCTGCTATAATAGAATGCCACAATAGAACAGAATACCACAGGCTGGGAGACTTAAACAATGGACACTTATTTCTCACCGTTCTGGTGAGTGGGAATCCCATCACAGTGCTGGTGGGGTCAGTTCCAGGTGGGTGTTGTCTTCCAGTTTGCAGACAGCTGCCTTCTTGCTGTGCCCTCACAGGGTAGAAAGATCAATTCTCTTGTCTCTTCTTATAAGGGCACTGATCCCATTCTGGGGGCTTGACTTTCATGTATCAATTATTTCCCAGAGGCCCCACTTTAAATACTTTCACACTGGTGTTGAGGGCCTCAGCAAAGGAATTTTTGAGTTGCACAAACATTTTTGAGGCAGACTCCAGTGTGGTGTGTACTTAAAATGCTTTCCCACCATATGCATCAGAGTCCATGTCTTCACCAAATAGGACAGTCAGTGACCATGTCTCACACCTTTGGATGTGGCCTTCATCCCACAAGCCTGCCTGGGATGGGTGAGTACCAGCAGGGGTGGCCTGTGCAGTCAGCTGCCACGCTGTCAAGGACCAGGGGCCCCACCTCCCTCCACGCTGTCCTAGAACTTGGGTTCATTTCCCATATCTGTTCTCAATATGCTGCCCAGCACAAATGGAGGTTTTGTGTTTCCTCCTGGGTGCTGGAATGAGAGGGAACCATGTTGCAACCTGCTGCCATCTCAGCGCTTGCCTGCAGCCCTACTGGGCCACAGCCCAAGGGATGAGAGAGGGGCTGTGAAGGGACAGTGAGAAATGGGGATAAAACCCCACTCCCACTGTCTACATGCTCAACCTGGTCCCAGCTCTGGATCTCACTTGGGGAAAGGTGCTCAAAACAAGCCACTCCTGTTCTCAACTGACGCCGGCCTCCTGCCAGGGGACTGAAGACCACTGTGGACCTGAGCACTCATCCAACCCCACCCTCCATATCCCAACATGCTGAACCCAGAACACAGTCAGTAGAGTAGGGGCCAAGGGCTGTCAACTCAGAACAGCACTCCAGAGCTGCAGCCCCGTTCTCCTGGCTGGAGTGGAGGCTGCAGGAAGCAGCAGCTGGGAGCAGGCAGTCCTCTGTGCCTGCCTCACTCCTAACCGGCTGGCTCCTCTCTTTTACACGTGCCTCCCCCGACCTCTAGGCAAATTTAGGGCCATTTATCACCCACCCACTGTACCAGGCTCTTTCCCTCTGCTGTCATTCAACCAGCTCCACCGTAATGTGTGTCAGTGACCCGTGGCCCTGTCGGGTGGCACGCTCTGAGAGACGGGGACAGTGTCCCGTTTATCGTGTCCTCAGTTCTTAGCACCCTGTGGTGGTCCACCAAATTCAGTGAGTGGTGGGCTGCCCCAGGGAGGAGACGCTTCCTCGGGGCCCCTTCCTAGGCTCCCAGGAGCTCTGGGGCAGCTTCATTTCACAAACACATACTGATCGCAACACTCCCAGGTTTCTTTTTATTTAGCATTTTATTCTCAATCCCTATTACCTTCCTATAAGAAAGAGCTTTTTGACCACAGTCTTCCTGCTCCAAATCTGACTCCAGACCCTGCACAAGGGGCCGTACACCACATACACAATCAGGTGGTGAGGGAGCGAAGCCTGCAGCCGCAGCAGTGCTGATGGTAACTCCTGTCGGCCAGAAGAAACCACTAAGGTAGCAGAAAGAAAAATGCTTTATAGAAGGGCAGGTCACCAGGAGGGGCACCCACTGTCCACACGGGGCCCGCGGGAGGTGTGGGGTGGCTTTGCATTCGGAGCACACAGTCGGCCTAGAAACCGGAGCAGCGGCTGTCGAAGGCCCCGTTCCGGAAGGAGGGATGTGCGGGGCGCCCGGGTGGGCGCACCCCGCGGGGCGGCGGGGCTGGCTCAGTCGGCGGCGCTGGGCCTGGCGCGCCCAGGCACGCTGTGCGGCCGCCCGCTGGCGCAGAAGGCCGCCTTGGCTCCGGGGCACGGCCGCGGCCTCGCGGGCACCTCTGGGGCCCTGCGGAGAAGCAGAGGGGTCAGTGCGGCGGCCCCGGCTTCCTCGCGCCTGGCGCCGGCCTCGGCGGCGAAGACCAGCCTGGCACGTGCTCAGCTGCACTTTACGAGGGAGCCCCAGGAGGGCAGGCAAAGGAGAGGGGGCCCCGCAGGAGCGGAAAACCCAGCGTTTCTCCTCCCGTTTCTGATTCCCGCGGCCGAGCTCGCCAAGCGGACACAGTGGACCCTCAGCGACTCAAGGGGCCCGGCCCTGAGGGCGGGGCCTGAGACGGCGCCCCCTGCCGGCAGGGTCTGCCACGGCGCCCCTGGCCAGCCGGTCCCGCCCGGGCGCGTCCTGGAGCCTGAGGACCAGGCTCTACGCGGTCCAGGCCGGAAGGCCGGCGCCCAGGTGAGGTCAGAGCGCCCGCAGGCCGCAGAGGACCGTGTGCCCTTGGCCTCCAGCAGGTGACATGACCAGCAGGCAGCCGTTCTGCAAGAGGATGAACCCCAGCCCGTGCTTCTGATGTTCTCCGAGAGCTGATTTCTTCCTGATATCGGGCAAGAAGATATTTTACAACTGAGTGTTCAGAGGAACTGGGCTTGCATAGTTTATGAGTAATGGGAAGACAGTCAGTAGACTGTCCTTTCCACGGAAAGTTCCACTGAACCTTACAGAACCAGCTTCCTCTGAGATTCTGACGGCAAAGTAAACAGTGTCGGGGGAGGTTAACTCACTTGGACAGGATGTCCATGGTTTGCTGGGTGGCCAGAGTCCTCTTGTCCTGGGGTCCATATAAGAGGGTCTGGATCTGAAGACACTGCAGAACACCAAGTAGTAATCGTGAGGTTATGAGAACGTCACTGAGCGCATTTTTCAGGAAAATCAAGTCTCCCTTGGGGAGAGAAAGAATACCTCATTCACAGACCCCTGCTATGAAGGAATTAGTGCATTCCCAAGGTTTCAGGCAATGGCACCCCACTCCAGTACTCTTGCCTGGAAAATCCTATGGATGGAGGAGCCTGGTAGGCTGCAGTCCATGGGGTCGTGAAGAGTTGGACACGACTTCACTTTCACTTTTCACTTTCATGCATTGGAGGAGGAAATGGCAACCCACTCAGTATTCTTGCCTGGAGAATCCCAGGGACAGGGGAGCCTGGTGGGCTGCCGTCTCTGGGGTGGCACAGAGTCGGACACGACTGAAGCGACTTAGCAGCAGCAAGGTTTCTCCCAGGAACAGTTTGACCTTCAATGTAGATATTCTGTGTAATTGATTCACTTTGTTGTATAGCCGAATCTAACACAACATTGTAAACCAACTATACTCCAATAACAAAACTGGGGCGGGGGGTGGGGGGTGGGATTCTCCGAGGAATCTAGGCAACATGTGCACAGTGTGAGTACTGTTTTATAGAACCCACTGTGACTGTTCTGTGCTGTGCTTAGTCCCTCAGTCACGTCCGACTCTCTGCGACCCCGTGGATTGCAACCTGCCAGGCTTCTCTGTCCATGGGGATTTTCCAGGCAAGAATACTGGAGTGGGTTGCCATGCCCTCCTCCAAGGGATCGTCCCAACCCAGGGATCGAACCCAGGTCTCCTGCATTGCAGGCAGATTCTTTACTGTCTGAGCCGCCAGAGAAGCCCAAGAATCCTGGAGTGGGTAGCCTATCCCTTCTCCAGGGGATCTTCCTGACCCAGGAATCGAACCGGGGTCTCCTGCATTGCAGGTGGATTCTTTACCAGCTGAGCTACCAGGGAGGCCCTACTGTGACTATCTGTATGCAAAACTATGTTTAAAAGTTGTATTTTTAGAAAATATAGCCAAGAACATTGCTGTTGACCAGAGGAAGGGTTTCTAATTTTAAATGACCCTTGCAACAGCTCAGAAAAGCTTTTAAAATGTTTTTTGCTTTTTTTGTAAACAAATGCTTTATACGAGCTTTCTACATTCATTATACTCAGCAGTTTCTTAGAAGCTGATTTATTTAGGAGTTAAATATTCAGCTCTATATTATGCAGAAGTGGCTTTGTCCTGATTTCTCCCTACTGTCCTGCTCAACGGAGATGAGAGTTGTGCCCAGAATGGTCAAAATAATATTGAAGAATGACATGGAGGGACTTGCTTTGCTGAAAGTCAAGACCTTTTAAAAAACTATAGTAATGAAGACAGTGGTTTTCATCCAGATAAATCAACAAAACATCGTAGAATCTAACTCCTGATAGATGACAGAAGTGGCCCTGAAGAGTCCGTAAGGAAGAGCTGAACTGGTCAGTAAATGGAACTATGAAACCAGTGGGTTTTCCAAATTGAAGGAAATGGATTCCTACCCCATATCAAACAGAACAATTAACTCCGGATAGTTTCGGGAACTAACTGTAAAATGAAAACCTGAAACTTACAGATGAAAATATTGAAGGATATCTTTTTATGATCTTGAGGTAGGGAGATATTTCTTAGACAAGATCCAGACACATCAAAAGAAAAAGACTGATGAAATTTAACTACATTAAAATTCAAAACATCTGTGCTCCAAAATGTACCCTAGGCAAGGTACAGACAAACCAGACTGAGGGAAAATATTTGCACAAAACTGAACAAGGATTAACATTCAGGATACATAATGAACTCTTATAAGGTAATGAGAAAAAAAAGCTACTAATAGCAAAATGATCAAAAGATATAAACAGATTATTCAAAGAAGTTGAAAACCGACTGGCTAATAAACACAGCTAAGCTCACTAGTAACCAGTAATGCAAATGAAAACTAACAGATTGCAAAAATTATAGTCTGATGATAACACCAAGCTTTGTAAAAATATGAGGCAACAGAATTCTTTTATATATTGACAGTGGGTACTAAATTTGGTACATCCAATTTGGGAATATTTTGTAGAATGATTTGGGGATATTTAGTAGTGGATAAGTAAACTGTGATATATATATATTGTTTATAGAAGACATCATACAAATTGTTGATGTATGTATCTATCCATACAGATGAATCTCATGATTCTAGAGAGGAAAAAGCAAATTGCAGATGAATGGGTGTAATATATGTGTGCATTTTTGAATGTAAAACAAAACTATAGTAAAATAATAAAGATGAAATGATATCTATTTCAGAATAGTAGTTATTTGGAAATGGAGTGGGGCATGGGCTTCAACTGTATGGGTCATGTTTTATTTCTTACACTGAACAGTAAATGCAGAAGCGCTTGTTATATTATTCATACTTTTTCTTACATCTGAAATATTTCATAATATATTTTTTAAAAGACTGAATTTCTTTTTACATGGTAATAGTTTGAGCAAAAAAAAAAAAAAGTGTGAAGATTTGGAGACTCCATACTAAAGACTGTATTCATTCTTATGGGTCAATCAGAATTTTTTAGGTCTTTGAAAATTAAAATGCAGGCAACCAAAAGGCTTTGTTTTTATGAGCTGTGGAAAACAGCAAGCCCATCTGAAAGTTTGGTTCAATCTGAGCAATTGAGAATGTGGTTCTGGGATCTGAGAATGCGGTTGTCTTTTGGAGGAAAGGAATATTATTAGATGAAAATATGGCAGGGCTTTTTAAATAACAGAAAATATTCGCTGTTTCTTAGCTGAATTATATAACACCAAAATGGAGTACACATTTCCCTGTTATTCTATTTAGTATATAATCCAAAGCAGCAAGCCTCACATTTTTTCAGTCTGTACGGAGGCCCTGACCCAGGCTAGGCAACGTGCGGCTCATTCCCTGGGATTGAGCTAACCCTGCTTTAATTCACACGGAGATGGCTGTGACCTTGGAAACTTAATAACCTTGAGAAAGTTCTGTGTTGCTTTGAGGGGAAGGAGATGGGGACACGCTGTAGTTTCTTCCAGCTCTCCTCCCCGTTTGACTGAAGCCTGGGTACTCGCCGCCACCGCGGCCGCGGAGGAGGCTCGCAGGGACGGCGGGTGAGAAGCAAGAGCGTTCTCCCTCGTCTGGGCGGGGCTCCAGGGCCAGCGCGTCTTACCAGACGGACTTCATTTCCTCCTATCTGGCCAGGACACCTTCACTCGGTGTAAAAGAGCAGGTCGAATTTTAAGCCCCTTGCAAACTTCCCTGTTTATATATGTATGAGTGCCTCAGATGCAGCTCATTTTGAGACGGGCTGATGTTGACATGAATGTTATCTCCTTCACGGAAACATTAGAATTTTACTGACACACCTTACAACGATCATTTGAGAAAACCTGAGGTCTCAGGTCAGTCTGCTTTAAGAGGGGGCCTATAAAATCTAAAACTCAGGAGGAATTTCCATTCTCCTTTGGTTATTGAGGTTTCTTCTCCCTGGCCTCCCATTCTCTAGGGAGGAAGATACTATTAGCTGAATATTCACGATTCCTGGAAGAACATGGCAGCTGACAGTACTGAGGCGGATTCTCACTGGTTCCACTAGCTCTGTCCCAGAGCCTGTGGCTCATTTTCCCTGGGGTGTTGTGTAGAGAGAGTGGCGTTAGGAGAGAGGGCCATGGTTGGGTAAAGTGACCCTTTCCAGCAATCAAGACCAGAGGGAGGTGAGCCCATCCCGTCCTACCCCCTAAGTCCCAGGAGTCAAGACTCTCTTCTTTTTGGTGTTAATAGGTTTCATTTTTAGGCTATTTATACTAGCTAATGGGCTTCCCTTGTGGCTCAGCTGGTAAAGAATCCGCCTGCAATGCGGGAAACCTGGGTTCAATCCCTGGGTTGGAAAGGTCCCCTGAAGAAGGGAAAGGCTACCCACCCCAGTATTCTGGCCTGGAGAATTCCATGGACTGTATAGGCCACGGGGTCACAAAGAGTCGGACACGACTGAGCGACTCACTTTCACATACTGACTAATGAAATTTGCCCAAAACTCTAGCTGAAGAGGGAAGAGGTGTAAAAGGATGTCAACTAGCAGGGACACAGACCCCTCGGCCCCAGTCTCTTTTGTGATGACAGTGCCCAGGGAGGACATGCCAGGGCAGAGAGGGAAGACTGGTTCATCCAGTAGCTGAACCAGCTAACGTTTCTTAAGTAGCGAAATAATCCATTACTGACTTTAACTAGACAACATCTTACATAGCCATATATATATGTAATTAGCTATATATTTTTATCTAGAAACATAAATTGAATTTTTCAGTGTTCTGTGGCTCCTAGCTAAATTTGCTGAAACATTTTTGTGTGAGGTAAGTATTTCAATTCTTTAAAAATATTGACAGAGATTAAGTCTGGGCATTGTAAATATCTCACTGAACCAAGTAAAGAACTCCTCAGGCCTCAACAGAACATTCTCCACCAGAAAAGGTATTCTGTACTCTCCCAATTCTCCCAAGGAGTCCAGTACACTCTGATCTGAAATCAGCCTCCAAAGGGTGTTTGTCATTTTTAAGTGGACAAAAAAACCCCAAATTTTGAGGTTCCAGATGAATTTTAGGAAGCCATACATCCTTTGTGTTCTCTTAATTTTATCTGCAGGGACTGGGAGAAGTCGTTCGTGTTTTCATTGTTCCCTAAATACTAAAGACCTTTCCTGCTTCGGGAAGGCAAAAAGGGACTTGAGCTTTACACTAGTCTATGAGCTGTCACCAAAGGGGCCGTGTCTGTCTTGCTCACCTTTGTGTCCCAGGGCCTTGCACAGTCCCCGGTGCCTAAGTAGATGCAGTATTTGCTAAATTAATGGATGACTAGATAGGCTGAATAAAAGATCCACTTATGAAGTTCTTATATGGGTCTGTAAGTTGTGTTTAGACCACAGGGCTCCAGTGACACGTCAGCTGCTGAGACGTCTGGTGAGGAAGCTCCATGTGGATGCAGTGTCACAAACCTCCTCCATCATAATCCGGGGGCTCAACAGCAGAGCTGTGTCCCCTAGGTGCCACTTTCTCTCAGGGGCATCCATAACCCCAGGGGAGTTAGACACAATCTTAAGCATTTGGTGAGAACCTTAAAAATTATATTTGACACGACTTTGAGTTTTGAAAGTTAGGTTTCTAAGGAGCACAGAGGCCAAGGAATCTGGGATCGGAGGCACTGACTTGCCTGCTGTGGCCCGCCTCCGAGCCCCCAGCCAGCACCCTTCCCTGTGTGGACACACTGGTGGCTCAGCGGCAGCTGCGGCACGGAGGTTAGCTGACTCAAGTCTACTCTGGCTTTAGAAAACTACACCAGTTAAAGACCTGAGCCCACAAAGGAGCCTATTTTCTGATTTCGGGGGATCTCTGACAATCTGCAGCTAGAACTACGGGCCACTTATTCTCATGGCAGTTCCTCTGCAGAAGTGGCCCGATCTCTCCTTTTCTCCCTCAGCCTCCAGTCTTGAGTCCTGAAACCGCATCATCATTTCCACTGGGAAATTTCTGACAGCACAAGTGCTGCTGGGACATGTCCTTTTTGATAAGAGGCGGTGCAGCTAGGGCTGCAGTTACGGAGCCATCTCAGGTGCAAGGAACGAGACTCAATGACGGAAAATGGAGAAAGGCGTATTTTTCTTGCCTGGGAAGGGTCTGTGCCAAGCCTTCGAGCGAGCACATGTATTTTGTCTTTACTTGAAATGAAAACAAAGCCTGAGAAAGGTAAAATATCTTAAGAGACTAATACTCAGAATCTGAAATCACTGCTCTTCTTTACACGTATTATCTGATGCTAGAGTATGTGGAGGAGAGATTACCCAGGAACACATGAACTGTGCTTCTCTTTTTATGTCACGTCTCAACATTAGTATTAAGAAGAAAAGACGACATCAGAAGTTAAAATATGTGGAAGTATGAAATGCCTTAAATGTTTAGAAAAACACAGTTATGCTTTCATTTACTACGCTTTACAAGGCAAGTAGAAATGATTCCTTAAATGATGAACGTGGGGAAATGAAAGGACAAACCCAGACACAGCGCCTCGGACAGCATTTCCCTATAAAAACAGGGTCACGTGGGGGCAGGGCTTGGTCTGCCCAGTCCCTCAGACACCAGCCTCACCCTCTGGGCCTGTGTCTTCTGCTGCAGCTACACCTTCTCGCGGGTGTTTGCTCAGCACTCGCCAGATGCCAACCCTACGTCCATCTTGGGGTTGGAGCAGCGGAGGGGGGTTTCCAGTGCTGTGCGGGAGCCAGGTATTTAAAAACATGTAAACAAGCACAGCATGACTGCTCGTAAGAGATATGGTAGAGAAAAAAGGATGCGGGCTATGAAAGAATAAGGTCGGGGAGAGGTCAGTAGTGGTAGAGGAGGCTTGGGTCAGTGAATGCCTTTCTGAGGTGACATTCGAATTGAAACCTGCAGGATGGGGAGTCAGCCATATGAAGAGGGTCAGGTCGGGGGCGGGGAGGTGGTGGTGGGGTTCCGGGCAGAAGGAGCAGCAAGAGTCTGAGGCAGCGTACCCTGCTCCCCTCTCTCTCTCACACACACACTCAGACACACACACACACACACACACACACACACTCAGACACACACACACGCTCTCAGACACACGCCCTTCCTTGGAAGGCCAATGGGTGAGAGACCCGTGGGTTACTGCGCAGATGAGGAAGCCTCTCATAAGAGAAACACAGATGGAGCGGGGCCAGGGGCCCTGAGACAAGGGGGCAGGAGAGGAGGAGCAGAGGGGCGGCCAGGCCTGCGCCCCCGGCTGCCCTGGACAGCGGCCGAGGAGCAGCCCTCCCTGAGCGTCCGGGTGCCCCGCTCGGCGTCCTGTCCTCCCTGCTGCCTCGCTCACTCCTCACCTCCGAACTGCCCAGGGCCGTGGGCTCTACATGCTTACTGCCATCCCTCGGCTCCCCCACGACTCTGCTCCAGCGCCTGGCCAGCGTCTCGGAGCCAGCTACCTCCATCCTTCTCCAGGACAACTGCAACACAGACATGCAGAGAGCACGGCGTCAGCGGACTCGCCGCGCCCGCAGACTGGCTCTGGCTCCCCGGACAAGGGGACGGCCAGCTGCTGGTGGGAAAGCTGAGTCCGCCTATTTCCGAGCCACAGAGAGCGAGAAATCCAGCTGCCTTTTAAAACGAAGTTTGCCAAACTGCTTTCTCGTGGCCAGGCTCCCCCCTGATGTGGAGCTCAGCCGCCCTGCCCCGCCCTTCCGGAGTGCGGTAACACTCCTGGCACTCCCTCTTTCCACTTGTTCAAGGTCACACTGGATTTATGTGGTGGATTTTTGCCTTTCTCTCCGTTCCTGGCCGTCCCCTCATAAACCCACAGTTCTCCTGCATCCGGCGAGGTTTTGAGAACCCCCGGCAGCTCTCAGGCCAGGATGGTCTGTCCAGACCCAGTCCTGCACCCTCCAGACCGTGATGCCAATTTAGGAAGGTCTGAGACATCACGCGTCCACCACAAGCCATGGAAAGCATTCCCATATTAGAGGAACTTTGCACAGCAAATGTAGCCTTGTCCTGGGCAGTCAGTGTTCAGAGCTTATACATGTTTTCAAAGGGATAGGGAAGATGGGGGCTGTGTCTAGGGTGCTATAGTTAGGGGGCTGACCCCGTGCAGAGGAACTCTGCCTGGCAGCCTGTGACCAGGAGACCTGGATTCTGATTCCCACCCAGCCTGTATCAGGCAAGGGAGGCTCCACAGTTTCCCCACAAAAGGTTAAGCCCTTGACCACTTTAACCACCAGCTCCTGTTCTTATACTATATCACCAATCTACAGGCATCTCCAGTAACTAATGAGTGCTTCAAGTGATTTTAAGCACACTTCTCAAAACAAGAACAGGATTCTGTATATGAAATCAAAGTCAGTATAACCCTCTTTTCTTTCAGAAGGGATCTGAGTTGGACTGCTGCAGCCCAACAGTGGGTTAGTAAAAGATGATTAGAAAAATCAGGATTAAGGGATCAAGGACGAATCAGACTCTACCCATGAAAGCAGAATGGGCTAATACGGGGCTCTATGGGGACTCCAAACTAGGCTCTGGATGGTCCAGTATCCAGGGCAATGAGGAAACCACCACAAAAGCTGAAGGGAAGGTGAAACTAGGTGGGCCGCTGGTGGAATGACAGGGTGTGAACCATGCAGAAGGCTCTGTGTGTTTGGCAGGATGGAGAAACAGCAAGGACCTGACGGTCTGTTCTAACAGAGACTTGACCTGTGACCACAGAAGACTTGTCCAGGATGGGCTTTCTCACATACAAGCTGTGAATAAGAAACATTTCCTTTCCCTTCTTCAGATGATTCATCACGGTGGGCTTTGAATTTCTTGGAGAGAGAGGTCACATAAAATCGTTATTTCGTGGAAAATGTTAATGTCCACATCTATAAAGTCATCAGATGGTGGGCGGAACCCTGATGGTGACAGTACCTAGCAGGGAGACCAAGTTGCCATGGGACCCAATCTGCACACAGTACTGGGCCCAGGCTTGGTCCGGAGATGCTCCTGGCCTAGGAAACAGTCTCTGTGAATCCCGTTTGCAGCCTTTCACCTGGGTGAAAATCCAGGTCTCCATGTGGAAAAACGTGAGCTTTGTGGTGGAAATTTCCACCTGGAGCCACCAGAGTTCTCCAGTGCTCCCCTGCAGATGTCTCTGAAGGAAAGGTGGACAATGCAGCTTTGTCTCAGAAACACTCCCGCCGTTGGCTCTGCTTCCTGTGCCTTCCAGTTCTCCGCGAGCACAGGGCCACGCCTGGGCCTTCAGCAGAGGAGGGCATGTCTGAAAATGGAGTCAATGGCTTCCTGCTCCAGAGCTGACAACTCGGGGGAGGCAGCTGTTGTGGTGGTGAAAATATGAGGAACACTGGGCCAGGAGCTTTAGAGAGCTGTGCTGGCTCCACAGAGCTCCGCGCTCAATATGTCATCTGAGGCGAGTCCAGTTCAACAAAGCCTGTGTGTGCCCTGGTGTTCGCGGAGCGACCAGTCCTGTCCTCAGGTGGGTGAGAATGGAAATGAGGGCTGTGTGTACCACAGCTGGCACAACCTGCAGACACATGTTTCTGCCCTTTCCTCTCTGACTCTGGCAAGTGGCAGATAGCTTTAAAATGTCAAAGTCATTGTATTCAGGACTGATGATTAATGAGGTCAAACTAAAGGAAAACACGTCACCAACTTCCACTGCAGACTCTGGGAGTGATGAAGCCTGGAGTTTCCTGAAGCTGAGCTGATTTGCAATTGAGCCTGAGCACGGAGCAGTGATTCTCAACTTAAGCTAAACTACAGGTCCCTGGGCCCCTTGTGCTTTGCCCCAGATTCTGCTTCAGAAGACAACCCTGATGCAGAGGGTTTAAGACCAACGCTTGGCAAACCAGTGGCATTGAGGAAAATGTGGGCTTTACTTAATGGTAAGTTGCCCATAGACAATTTACTTAACTTCTAAGAGCCTCAGGCCCCTCTCCTGTAAATCACAGCTACCAAGGTCTGACCGGGGGGCTGCTGTGAGGTTTGGAAGTGATGCATGAGCTGCCCTAGCAGCAGCAAGCCTGGGCCCCAGTGTGCGGTCAGTAGTGGAACCAAAGCAGCCCTCCTGGAGTCAGCAAAGTGACATGAAGGCTTGCGTGGCCTCAATTCAACTTCCTCGTCTGCTGCCTTCTGCTGCCTTCCAGCACTCCTGGGTCCTCTCCCTGCCTGGAGTTGACCGAGCTGAACCCTCGGCAGAGGTGTTCCCTATCTCATCTTCACTGCTCAGGGGAGAAATAAGGAAGCGGAGTGGAGAGGCGTCACCTGCAGGGAGGGTGACGCCTCGGCCAGAACAGCTCCCCCTGGGCCCTAGGGCTTCCGGCGCTCTGCACCTGGCTGGGCCAGGCCCTGACTGGAGCAGCCCCGCTGGCCTCACCTCATCCCCACCTCAGAACAACCGTGGGAGGGAAGTTGGGCCCATGTTGCTGTTATCTCCATTTTACAGATGAGACGATGGAGGCCTCTTGCCTCAATTCTTGGGCCACCCCATTCCATTTCCAACACTGTCCTCACCGTGATTCAAAAAAAAAAAGTCCAAAAAACAAATATAGAGCGATTGTGCCCTGCTTAAAATTCCCTCAGTGGCTCCCAGATGTTAGAGCCGATTTCAGAAATTTTTTTCTGCAAAGGACAGGTGGTAAATATTGTAGGTTTTGTGGGCCAAGGGATATAAGTTGAGCTACTATGTAGGTACTTACCTTGTAAGAGAGGGAACAAACTTTTGTAGGCAAAATTTAAGGTATAATAATAATAAGTACATTATTTTTGGTAATCTAGTTCTACTAATGAAAATAATGGTTTGTTTTTTTTTTTTGGCAGGGGGATAAAATTTCACCTGGAGGAGGAAATGGCAACCCATTCCAATATCTTTGCCCGGAGAATCCCGTGGATAGAGGAGCCTAGCGGGCTACAGTCCATGGGGTCGCAAAGAGCCGGACACGACTGAAGCAAGAGCACAAATTCTCACTTGGCTGGGGTTTAAAGTCAGTGTTCTCTATCATCAAATCAACTTATGATCACCTGTGAAATGGTTACAGCTTTTATAATCATCTGTAAAAGCCATTTTTAACTTAGGGGCCACACAGAAACAGCTTCTTAAACAGGCATCTCTATCTTATCCCCGAGTCTCCTCTCCCACCTCATTTCCGACCTGGGAATTCCTTTCTCTGCTCAGCAATGCTCTTTTTCAGGACTACTTATCTGGGCTTCCCTGGTGGTTCAGATGGTAAAGCGTCTGCCTGCAATGCGGGAGACCCTGGTTCAATCCCTGGGTCGGGAAGATCCCCTGGAGAAGGAGATGGCAAGGGAATGGCAACCCACTGCAGTACTCTTGCCTGGAAAATTCCATGGATGAAGGAGCCTGGTAGATTACAGTTCATGGGGTCGCAAAGAGTTGGACACGACTGAGCGACTTCACTTTCACCTTATCTGGCTACCTTCTCTAATCCCCTCTCTCCCACTGATCATAGTATGAACACGTAGCACAGAACTGAGCACATAATATCAGAGTGAGAGGATTACAGTCTGTAATTCCTTCACTCGCCTCGACTCTCTTAAGGGTAGGGGCTGTGGCAAGCCTACTATACTCAGTGCACATGTCCCCGAATAGGGAGGGGCCCTAGTGACCCTGTTCCAGGTTGTCTGATCAAAGGACAGTGATTTTTGCAGATGATGTAATAGTATACCTGGAAAACTTGCGAGAATCAGTGCTCAAATTAACTCAAATAGGAAAAGAAGCAAGCTAGCAGAACATAAAATTAACACGGAGAAACCTATGGTGTTTGTCTACACAAAAATAACCAGTCAAAATACATAATGGTGGATAAAACTCCACTTATAATAGCATTAAAGAATATAAAATGCTTACAAATCAATTTGGTAAGAATGCACAAATCTATATGAGGCAAACTTTAAAATGTTCCTGAGACTAAAGGAGACAGGAACACAGATAAAGACACCCCTTGTTCTCTGGTGAAATGACTCAACATCATAATGATGTCAGTCCTCCCAAGACCCACTTATAAGTAACACAGTTTTCCAAAAAATATCACCAGATTTCAATGGAGCTAGACAAGCTGATACCAAAATTCATGTGGAAAAATAAACATGCCAGAATATTTAGAAAATCTGATATTCTAGGGGTTTATAAAAAACAATGAGGGGAGTCTAACCCTACCAGATACTATACCATGCTATGAAATCTCTATAATTAAGGCAATGAGGTACTGGAATTCAAATAAACAAAGGAAAAGTAGAATAGAAAGAAATTTGGAAATAGACTCAAGTACATGTGGCAATGTAGTATTATATAATGAAAGTGTTATCTTAACTCACTGGAGCACAGATGGACTCTTTAATAAAATGGTGCTGGACAACTGGGCAGCCATTCGGGAAGAAAATAACATTAGAGCTGTACCTTATGCCATCCACACAAGCTCCAATTTAAAAAGAAATAAACCTAAGTACTAGAGGAACATATGGAAGAGCTCTTCTATAAACTGAGTGTATGGAAAGAGTAAAATAAGCTTGATGAACTACATTATTTACACATTTAAAATTATTTGCATGGTAAAGAATAATTGATACTTTATTTTAAAAATCTATGTGCACAAGAGTATTACTATATCTTTTGTCCCAAAAAGTGTTAGCTGAGATCAACTGCAACACTGATGTCATCTAATCTAAATAAGCCACCTGTATAGTTTCATTTAAGAAGAGCGCAGTGCAGAGGCAGGAAGGGCAGGAGGATTTTTTTCCGTGTTAGTCGGGCTATAGCTTTACCTTCCTCAGTTTCTTGTGGGCCCCGGTCTGGTTCCCCTGTGCCAGGTTGGCCACACCCAGGAGCCGGTATGTCTCTGCCACCTCAGGACTGAAATCACCGAACACTGCCACTTTGGCCTCCAGGGACTCTCTGAGGATTGAAGTGGCTCTCTGCCAAAGGAACAAAAAGCAGTCTGGTTAAATAAAAATGTTCATTGCCTCAGTATTTACAATAGCTAGGACGTGGAAGAAACCTAGATGTCCATCGACAGATGAATGGATAAGGAAGTTATGGTACATATACACAATGGACTATTACTCAGCCATAAAAAGGAACACATTTGGACTATTACTCAGCCATAAAAAGGAACACATTTGAGTCAGTTCTAATGAGGTGGATGAGACTGGAACCTATTACAGTGAAGTAAGTCAGAAAGACAAATACCATCTATTAACGCATATATATGGAACCTGGAAAGATGGTACCAATAATGATCCTATGTGTAGGTCAGCAAAGGAGACACAGATGTAAAGAACAGACTTTTGGACTCAGTGGGAGAAGGAGAAGGTGGGATGATTTGAGAGAAAAGCATTGAAACCATATATATTNTTTTATAATCATCTGTAAAAGCCATTTTTAACTTAGGGGCCACACAGAAACAGCTTCTTAAACAGGCATCTCTATCTTATCCCCGAGTCTCCTCTCCCACCTCATTTCCGACCTGGGAATTCCTTTCTCTGCTCAGCAATGCTCTTTTTCAGGACTACTTATCTGGGCTTCCCTGGTGGCTCAGATGGTAAAGCATCTGCCTGCAATGCGGGAGACCCTGGTTCAATCCCTGGGTCGGGAAGATCCCCTGGAGAAGGAGATGGCAAGGGAATGGCAACCCACTGCAGTACTCTTGCCTGGAAAATTCCATGGATGAAGGAGCCTGGTAGATTACAGTTCATGGGGTCGCAAAGAGTTGGACACGACTGAGCGACTTCACTTTCACCTTATCTGGCTACCTTCTCTAATCCCCTCTCTCCCACTGATCATAGTATGAACACGTAGCACAGAACTGAGCACATAATATCAGAGTGAGAGGATTACAGTCTGTAATTCCTTCACTCGCCTCGACTCTCTTAAGGGTAGGGGCTGTGGCAAGCCTACTATACTCAGTGCACATGTCCCCGAATAGGGAGGGGCCCTAGTGACCCTGTTCCAGGTTGTCTGATCAAAGGACAGTGATTTTTGCAGATGATGTAATAGTATACCTGGAAAACTTGCGAGAATCAGTGCTCAAATTAACTCAAATAGGAAAAGAAGCAAGCTAGCAGAACATAAAATTAACACGGAGAAACCTATGGTGTTTGTCTACACAAAAATAACCAGTCAAAATACATAATGGTGGATAAAACTCCACTTATAATAGCATTAAAGAATATAAAATGCTTACAAATCAATTTGGTAAGAATGCACAAATCTATATGAGGCAAACTTTAAAATGTTCCTGAGACTAAAGGAGACAGGAACACAGATAAAGACACCCCTTGTTCTCTGGTGAAATGACTCAACATCATAATGATGTCAGTCCTCCCAAGACCCACTTATAAGTAACACAGTTTTCCAAAAAATATCACCAGATTTCAATGGAGCTAGACAAGCTGATACCAAAATTCATGTGGAAAAATAAACATGCCAGAATATTTAGAAAATCTGATATTCTAGGGGTTTATAAAAAACAATGAGGGGAGTCTAACCCTACCAGATACTATACCATGCTATGAAATCTCTATAATTAAGGCAATGAGGTACTGGAATTCAAATAAACAAAGGAAAAGTAGAATAGAAAGAAATTTGGAAATAGACTCAAGTACATGTGGCAATGTAGTATTATATAATGAAAGTGTTATCTTAACTCACTGGAGCACAGATGGACTCTTTAATAAAATGGTGCTGGACAACTGGGCAGCCATTCGGGAAGAAAATAACATTAGAGCTGTACCTTATGCCATCCACACAAGTTCCAATTTAAAAAGAAATAAACCTAAGTACTAGAGGAACATATGGAAGAGCTCTTCTATAAACTGAGTGTATGGAAAGAGTAAAATAAGCTTGATGAACTACATTATTTACACATTTAAAATTATTTGCATGGTAAAGAATAATTGATACTTTATTTAAAAAATCTATGTGCACAAGAGTATTACTATATCTTTTGTCCCAAAAAGTGTTAGCTGAGATCAACTGCAACACTGATGTCATCTAATCTAAATAAGCCACCTGTATAGTTTCATTTAAGAAGAGCGCAGTGCAGAGGCAGGAAGGGCAGGAGGATTTTTTTCCATGTTAGTCAGGCTATAGCTTTACCTTCCTCAGTTTCTTGTGGGCCCCGGTCTGGTTCCCCTGTGCCAGGTTGGCCACACCCAGGAGCCGGTATGTCTCTGCCACCTCAGGACTGAAATCACCGAACACTGCCACTTTGGCCTCCAGGGACTCTCTGAGGATTGAAGTGGCTCTCTGCCAAAGGAACAAAAAGCAGTCTGGTTAAATAAAAATGTTCATTGCCTCAGTATTTACAATAGCTAGGACGTGGAAGAAACCTAGATGTCCATCGACAGATGAATGGATAAGGAAGTTATGGTACATATACACAATGGACTATTACTCAGCCATAAAAAGGAACACATTTGGACTATTACTCAGCCATAAAAAGGAACACATTTGAGTCAGTTCTAATGAGGTGGATGAGACTGGAACCTATTACAGTGAAGTAAGTCAGAAAGACAAATACCATCTATTAACGCATATATATGGAACCTGGAAAGATGGTACCAATAATGATCCTATGTGTAGGTCAGCAAAGGAGACACAGATGTAAAGAACAGACTTTTGGACTCAGTGGGAGAAGGAGAAGGTGGGATGATTTGAGAGAAAAGCATTGAAACCATATATATTACCACGTGTAAAACAGATGATCAGTCAGAGTGTGACGCATGAAGCAGGGCACCCAAAGCTGTGCTCTGGGACAACGTGGAGGGGTGCGGTGGGGAGGCAGGTGGGAGGGGGTCCAGGATGGGGGACGCATGTATACCTGTGGCCGATTCATATTGACTTATGGCAAAAACCATCACAGTATTGTAAAGCAATTATCCTCCAATTTAAATATATATATATATTTTAAGTTCAAAGCTGGATAAAGAAAATGCCAGTACTAGTGCCTCCTAAGAAAATGATGTAACTGATATGCATGATATGTATTTTCACTTTTAAGGGGAATGAGTTTGGGTAGCATGTCTCATGAGCTGAGCCTACTTTCCTTCTCAAATAGGGATCAGAAAATAATGTTCACGGGGTGGAGAGGTTGGCAGGGGGGAGGGGGATGGTGTGAACTCTGAAGAGAGAATGCATAAAAGATCCCTGGAGAAAATGCGACCTCAGATGTTACAGGAACCCATTTTAGTTGAGTTCAGTTCAGATCAGTTGCTCAGCCATGTCCAACTCTTTGTGACCCCATGGACTGCAGCATGCCAGGCCTCCCTGTCCATCACCAACTCCCAGAGTTTACTCAAACTCATGGCCATTGAATTGGTGATGCCATCCAGCCATCTCATCCTCTGTTGTCCCCTTCTCCTCCTGCCCTCAATCCCTCCCAGCATCAGGGTCTTTTCCAATGAGTCTGTTCTTTGCATCAGGTGTCCAAAGTATTGGAGTTTCAGCTTCAGCGTCAGTCCTTCCAGTGAATATTCAGGACTGATCTCCTTTAGGATTGACTGGTTGGATCTCCTTGCAGTCCAAGGGACTCTCAAGAGTCTTCTCCAACACCATAGTTCAAAAGTATCAATTCTTCAGTGCTCAGCTTTCTTTATAGTCCAACTCTCTCATCCATACATGACTACTGGAAAAACTCTGACTAGATTGATCTTTGTTGGCAAAATAATGTCTCTGCTTTTTAATATGCTGTCTTAGGTTGGCCATAGGTTTTCTTCCAAGGAGCAAGTATCTTTTAATTTCATGGCTGCAGTCAACATCTGCAGTGATTTTGGAGCCCCCCAAAATAAGTCTCTCACTGTTTCCCCATCTATTTGCCATGAAGTGATGGGACCAGATGCCATGATCTTCGTTTTCTGAATGTTGAGTTTTAAGCCAACTTTTTCACTCTCTTCTTTCACTTTC
>SJYX01018717.1:261377-372133 GCA_006410675.1 Oreotragus oreotragus
CGTATAGAACAGTCGATCAGCCACCTTGAAAAATCCCTAACATCACTATCAGAAGTGGTTTTACAAAACAGAAGGGGCCTAGACTTGATCTTCCTACACCAAGGCGGGTTATGTGCAGCTTTAGGAGAGGAGTGCTGTTTTTATGCAGACCACACTGGGATGGCGAGTCTATGGCAAAGGTGAGAAAAGGACTGGCTCAGCGAAAGAGAGACCAAGAGGCCCAGCAGGGATGTTTTGAGTCTTGGTTCCATCAATCTCCTTGGTTGACAACATTGATTTCTACCCTGCTTGGCCCACTTATTATACTCCTACTCATTCTTACCTTCGGCCCTTGCATTTTAAACAAATTAATAAACTTTGTAAAAGAACATATCAGTACAGTCTGTCTCTTATACACATCTAGATGTGTATAAGAGACAGCTCCTTCCCTTTATGCTTTTTCGGGCACGCAACACCCCCTACAAATTAGGTCTAACTCCCTTTGAGATTGTTTATGGGAGTCCGTCCCTCACTCTGTCTCTTATACACATCTAGATGTGTATAAGAGACAGGTGGAAGAGGGAGAGGGTGGGATGATTTGGGAGAATGGCATTGAAACATGTATACTATCATGTAAGAAACAAATCGCCAGTCTATGTTTGATACAGGATACAAGATGCTTGGGGCTGGTGTGTGGGGATGATCCAGAGAGATGATATGGGTTGGGATGTGGGAGGGGGATTCAGGATTGGGAACTCATGTACACCCGTGGCTGATTCATGTCAATGTATGGCAAAACCAATATAGTATTATAAAGCAAAATAAAGTAAAAATACAAATTAAAAAAAAAAAGAAGGGAAAAAAAAAAAGAATAAATAAGGACCATCATGCCTCTGCAATGCAAAAGACCCAGATTTGATCCCTGGGTCGAGAAAATCCCCTGGAAAAGGAAATGGCAACCCTCTTCAGTATTTTTGCTTGGAGAATTCCATAGACATTGGAGCCTGGAGGGAGAATATATTTGTGTGTATGTATATATATATAATGGAGAAGGCAATGGCAACCCACTCCAGTACTCTTGCCTGGAAAATGCTATGGATGGAGGACCCTGGTAGGCTGCAGTCCATGGGGTCGCTAAGAGTTGGATGTGACTGAGTGACTTCACTTTCACTTTTCATTTTCATGCATTGGAGAAGGAAATGGCAACCCACACCAATGTTCTTGCGTGGAGAATCCCAGGGATGGCTGAGCCTAGTGGACTGCCATCTATGGGGTCGCACAGAGTCAGACACTACTGAAGGGACTTAGCAGCAGCAGCAGCCTCTTCAGACTTGCTCTGTATTTGATTATTTTCCCTTTATCACCTCTAATTTTGTTTTTATGCTTTCTCCCCGTTTTCTTGATTAGACAGGATAAGAAAGAAGAAAAAAAGAAAGTGAAGTCACTCAGTCATGTCTGACTCTTTAAGGCCCCATGGACTGTAGCATACCAGGCTCCTCTGTCCATGGGATTTTCCAGGCAAGAGTACTGGAGTAGGTAGCCTTTCCCTTCCCCAGGGGATCTTCCAAACCCAGGAATCAAACCCAGGTCTCCCACATTGCAGGCAGACACTTTACCATCTGAGCCACCAGGGAAACCCTTAGACAGGACAGTGTATTGTCTATTTTAATGTTTTTCCAGAGAGTGGGCTCATGGATTAATTTTTTTCGTATTCTGATGTGAACAACAGTACTTCCAAAGAGGAATCCGCAAACACACTGCTCCAGAACTGACCCGAGGCAGACGGATGGGGCTAGCCTGTGCAGGATGTGCTTGTTCCGGGAGGTGGAGAAGCAAGCGGAAAGGAGGAAAGGCCCCAGAGGTCAGATGCTGCCTGCCCTGAGGCCCAGCTCTGCTGCCATCCGGCTTTGCGCCTCCCAGGCGTGGCCTCAGGTTTCTCACCTCAAAGAGGGACTTTCGTGCTAGCACCTCTGTTATAGGGTGGCGGAGTAAATGGGTTAACGCACATAAATAACTGATGACATGCCTGACACCTAGCCAGTGCTCAAGAAATGTTGAAAATTTTAGTTTCAGGGACAGTTTGTGGCTTTGGGCCTCCCTCATCCATGCTAGGCTAACTAGCGGGGACACTGGGAGCAGAGATGAACACGGAAAGTACAGAACACTGCTATGAAAACAGGCAGACTGGTCCAATGGCCTGAAGCATGCACATAAATGGCTCCATACACCTCGAGGACTTGAGAACAGCTCTGAAATTCACAATGAGAAGTGTGAATCATTCTGGAAATGAATCATTTCTGGAAATAATTCAAGTACATCCCAAGTGATCTGTTGTGGAAAGGAGAGAAGCAAACACCTGGGAGAAGCGTCTATCGAATCCAGGCAGCCTAAAGAACACTTAGGTCTGAAAACAAGTAAGCTTCGTTAATCTGCAAGATTTTCTCTGCTGAAGATCTATGCAGCTGGGGGGTGGGGGTGCTGCCTTTCAGGGAGGTCAGCTGGCCCCAGGCTTTGAAACTAGACAGAAGTCTAATGAGCTGGGGTCCCTGCTCCACTCTTTCACTGGGGGTCTGTCCACTGCCAAACCAGCAGATGGATTTCTAAAGCAGTTCTCAAATTTTTTTCTTGGTAGAAGAAAATTTTACTACTGTATATGAAAAATGTTACATCACTTTAGTCTTTGTTGACTCATGGGAGAGTATATTACAAATTAAATGTTCGAACTAAGTATCTATTTTGGTTACTTTGATAATCTGATGACAGCAAATGTGGAGATAATGTGGTATTTATATTGTTGATTCTAAAAGCATTACGGAGATGTATGTTCCATGTCTAAAAATTAACAAGTCTACTCAAGAATGGAGTACTGTTGATATTTTAGTTTCTGTTTAACTGGAAATTAACCAGAGACTGTAGCTGAGCCATTCTTGAAGAGGAGAGGTTTTTCTGAGTCTCAGCCTTTTTCCTGGGGGTGAACCCTCACTCTAAAGATGAGCACATGTAAAGGGCATGGGAAGGAGGCAGGACCAGATGGGTAAGAACTGAGTTTCTGACCCAGGCTTTTGAAGAAGTGGTTCCAGGCTCAGGAAAAGGAAGAAGTCAAAAGGGATGGGAAGTGTTCCCCTCCCTTCCCGGGTAAGGAGCTGGTCTTCCAGACACAGGTGGACATAGCTGTGCTCTCTTGCTTTCCAGCCCCTCATAAAGGCCTCCCAGCTCTTAGTGCCCCTTTCCCTGGCAGTCACATGCTGACCCATCTCCCCCCAACAAAACCACCCCATCTGGGCTGGTCCCCAGTCCCTTCCCTTGTGTAGCTGACCTCACAGGGCTCTGGGAGAAAGGAAGCTGACTGGCCTAAGTCATACTGGTGCGCAAACGGCTCACAAGCTCTAATTTAGGGAGGCCCGGTCACATTTTCCAAAGAGGACGCTTGTTAGCACCTTTGGATCTCTGGAAGAGGGACTGGAAGCTAGGGAGGAAGGAAGGGGTTGGGGGCGGGAAGGAAGGAATTACTCAAACTGAGGCCACAATAGCTACTGAGGTGGAAGAAAGCTGGGCTTTGCGGTGAGGTGTTAGTGTCCCTGCCTGAGAATATGCCCTTGGGGGCCAGCTCCAGAAATTGCTGCTTCTCTTCCCCCATTTCTGAGTCCTTGGCTCCTCGACAGGCCCATGTTTCTCCTAATTCTGCTCCTGGGAGTCTCTAGTCAGCAGAGGCAGGGCCAGGGAGAGGGTTCTCCACACCTGTTGTCACGTACAAGTTGACCACAAGTCAGGCATCCTGTCAGGATGCTGCATGTGAGAATAGTCTAGGACTCGGGAACAGTGGAAAGTCCAGGGGACACACTGTGGGCACTTTCCCTGTCTGTGAATTTGACACTATTTTTATTTTTACCTGGGATATAGGAGAGCTCCTTTATTGCAAAACCCTGACTTATTTTCCCCCATCCCCCAAATTAGCATTCTAAACCATGAACCCCATGATTAGTCTCTGAGGAGAGAGAACATTTGCTCTACTTCCCCTAAGGACTGACTCCCTGAGAGGCAGAGCTGGTTCTCCCAGGAGCGGGCATCCCCTCAGAGGTCCTTCTGGCCCAAGTGACAGTGGAATTGCCAGAGGGACAGGAGGTCACAGCCCCTGGGGTGGGATGCCACTTCCTGGCACAGGCCTTGTGCCTGATTCTGGGTGTGGGTTAACAAGGAGCTAGCAGTTTCAGTGTTCATACATGTGGCCGTTGCTAAGCTTAAAAACCTCTTCTAGAATCCTCAGCAATCTGGTGTTAGGTGGCCTCGGCAATCTGGTGTTAGTTGGCCTCAGCAAGGGATGAGGTCACTTTCTAAAGCACAGGGCTATGACTTAGCTTTATAAATCTGAGCCCCAGTGGCACAGGTGTTCCAAGGCCACGAACTTGTCCCATTTTCACTCCCGCAGAATGGTGGGGGTGTCTGCAAGTTAGGGTGAGAGGCAAGTGTGGCCCAGTGGGCAGGCTGGCTTAGTGTCTCCCAGAGGCCCCTTCAGACTGTTCTATCTGCGTGTTCATACAGAGGCGTAAAAAACCAGGGCTCCATTCAACGAGCAAGAGGAAAGTGGGGTTATGATTTGGCACCCTAGAGGTCAGGAGGTTTTTAATTAAAATCAATTTTGGTAGCCCTGGGCTCATTTTCTTGAGGTTGTCCAAAGGCAAGATTTGGAATAGTGAGGACAGCTTTCATTATGAGAGAGGCCTGGGTGTACAATGTGACAATTATTCTTTGTAATAGTCTTGGGAAATTGTACTCTGCACCAACTGCAAAAACTTTAAGGACCCCAGGGAATTTAAAAATGGAAAGTCTCAAATCTTAGCCTGGTGTTAGCCCAGAGGAGCGCCAATACCCAGCAGACAAACAGATTGAATCCATTTAGACCCTGCTGGGAGCTGCCAGGGGCCCTGTGCAGGCAGCTGCCCTGGGACTACCCAGTAGCCTCGGGGTGGGGGGCACGGGGTTTTCTGAGGACAGGCGAAGCCCAAGACAGGCTTTCTCCACACCGGAAGATCACCTTCAAGAGGAATGTCGTCTCCGGCATCTGGGAGACGCCTCAGACCTGCTGGTGCTGAGCCGCGTGGCTCCTGGAAGTCCACGGCCATCTCGGGGGTGGGCTTGCCTCAGCAGAGTGAGGCGACCAAGGTGGAGGCAGGCTGGTATCACAGCACCTGGGGCTCACGGGTCCTGGCAGGGCTCATCACCACGGGGATGCCGGCCTCGAAGTCCTCACCATCAGAAGCGGGCCAGGCCTGTCCTCCTCCAGCACTGCCTGGGGCCACCCAGGCGTCCAGCAGCCTCAGGCTTGTTGACCGAGTGGCTTGTCTTGGTAAAGTACATGTGATTTCCATAAGCTGCCCTAATAATATGTTTCAAAGTCAAGTCAGAGTCTTAGTAACTTAAGCTTTCCCAAGAAGTTGTGGACCTAACTTATTAGCTAGCACTAAGTGAAACACCAGCGCCTCATAGAAGTGGTTATCAGAGTGTTTCATCCTCCCGAGGAGGGGGATAAAGCTGCGGGCTCTGTTCTCAGGCACACAGATGAAATGCAGTTTGCAAGCAAAGCTCGATGAGGTTTCAATTCTGCCACAGGCTGTGCCTTGGTGAAGAGAGACCAACAGCACAGACTCAGGGTGCAAAAGGCCACCCCTTCTACTTCTCTGCCGGCCTCAAGAGCTGCCACCCCTGCAGCCTGCACTTGCCCCACTTTTGGGCTCCCGGGCTCCCTGGAGCCCTGAGGACAAGGCATCCACGGAGCCACGCCCTGTCTAGCCTGGAGTGTCTCAGGTGGGCAGCGCCTGGCCTCCGTCTAGGCCCTGGTCCTTTAAACGGGCTGTGCTTTAGAGTGCCTTCCAGAGGTTTCTGAGAGGGGGTCCTACTAGCCCCTTTTCTTCTCTGGCCTCACCCACTGCTCTCTCTGCCCCTTCCCTTTCCCACCCAGCCTGCGGGGCACAGAGCAGGCTGGACGCTGACGCCTGCGTGGGGCACTCGGGTGCCAGGCTCAGACAGGCTGGGCGTTTTGCACTAAGAATTGGCCCTGAGTAGGAGCTGAGGCAGGGTGTCTGAGAGCACACAGGGCTTGGGGGGTGGGCGGTGGGAAGACTGAGGAGGAAGGGAGAGTTGGGGGGTGGCCAGCAGCGGTCGGAGTCCTCGGGTTGGAGGTGGGAGACGGAGGCAGCAGGGCCTGCCAAGCATGCCCACGGGCAGTGGAAGGTAACCTATGATGAGGGAGCGGGCCTCAGGTGGGGCAGGGCCCGGCACAGGGAACACTGAGAACCAGGCCACAGGAGGAAGAGTTGAGCAAAGGGGTGATGTGGAGGGGAAAAGCCAGGGGACTTCACGGAGATGCAGAGCCCACCTTTAGATACCCACATATTTCCTGACTACTGTATAAGGCGAGGGGAGACATCAGGATGAGAGAGGGCTGGGGAGACACGCCGTGAGACTGTCCATAGAGCTGCGAACTGGGGATCCCGCCCCCTCCCGAAGGTGGGCAGGGGCATAGCCCGTCCTCTCCTGTTGTCTCTGAAACCGACAGGCCCCGCATGGGGCCACTTCCAAACAAGGCCACCCGAGCTCAGCAGGCTCTGCCTCTCAAAGGTTTACACGAAAATGTACTTGGCTTCAGCCCATTCCATTTTAATATGCTTTAGGAGAAGAGTTATAAACACAAGGCCAGTGCCCTGACACTCAGCAGGGCTGGGAGAACTGTTAATACCAAGTTTGTCTATGGCTGCTCTGGGAAGCTGGCCAGGCTCAGGTTAGTGACATTTCGCTAGCCTGAACTGGGCGCCCTTATGCAATGACAATCCTCCGTGACTTTTCGGGCAGTTTTGTCTGCATAAGGAATGTGGGAAGGCACAGGGCAAAGGGTTCGTTTGAGTGTGGAGCCAGAAACACATTGGCTCCTTGGACCGTGACGTTTTGTTTATCGGAGGGCAATGCCTTCAATGGGCATTCAGCAAGCAGGTTGTGGAGAATCCCCAAATGAGAAAAATTTCCCCCATTAACGATTCTTTTAAAAACAAACAAACAAACTGTACTTGGCACAGACAAGTTTCCACATAGGGGAGTAGAGCTGAGATCCTCGGTGCTCAGTGGAAAGTATGGATTTGCTCCCAGGGGATCCGACTGGGAATTCCGAACCACAAGTGACCTAAGTCTAGGCTAGAGAGGGCTGCCTGGGTGAGAGCTGGGTGGGGAGGCCGGGCCCTTGCCTAGCTGTCAAAGATCACTTCCAAATTCTCTCCTTTCCTTTCCCCTTGCTGGAGGTAGCAGAGGCCTGGAGAGCCTCAGCCCTGGGTGGGTTCTTCGTCACTACCTCAGCTTGTTTTAGGGGACAGCAGAGAAATGAAAACCAGGCGCCCCAAAAGGCAGTGGGGAGGCACCTAGCCACTGCCGCTGTGGCTCCTGGATGGAAGGGGGGCCCATTCACTCCTGCTTTATTGGGGCATGCCGAGCCCACATGTGCTAACACAGCCGCGCCCTCTGGGCGCAGGCCGAGCTTAGGCACGTGTGGGTAAGACTGGGACAAATGAGCTGAGCAGCAGCCCACCAGGTCGTTGTCCCCAGTCTCCCCCGTGTTCTCCATCAAGGAAACACAGGGTCCCCTGGCAGCATACTCCAGCCTGTTAACACAGTAGGAATGAGCTGCGTGTCTCTCTGCTTTGGTTCTTCTGACGCACCCATTTCGGGTTTGAGGTCTGAGGCCTTGGGGGCGAGGGCTGTGCTTCTCTCTGCCCCTGTTCCAGGGCGTTCTGCTGCTGCTGCTCAGCATCTGCTCTGATCCAACAGCTTCTCTGCCAGGCCTCCTCCTTGCTTTCAAGTAAACGCTTCCTGTCAGACATTTCGTGTGTCCTCTGACCAGTGGAAGCTGAGTCTGAGAAGGGAGCCTCCTCAGACGGACTGGGGCTTTGTCCTTCTTGGGTAAAGCGGTGAGTAGAGAGAGTATGGACGGGGCTGGCAGTGTGGAGAGCTGTCTGGGTTACCTCCTTTGTGAAATGGGAGGTTGTGTCCCGCCTCCACGGCTTGTTAGGATGAGACGGGCATGTTGGTGACAGCGCCAGCGCCTGGATCCAATGATGCTTGCTACTGCCGCTGTCATCGTTGTTAATATGATGCTGCTGAGATTCCTGCTGGCCCCAGGCTCCTGGGGGCTCTGTGGGTCAGTGTTTCAAGCAGCCATTCCTCCAGGCCTCAGGCAGAAGCTGACCCCCTTCCTAACCTGCAAAGCTAGCTGCGACTGTCCAACTCCCTGCTCCTGGGCAAGTTTGCTTCTCGTCCTTCCCCTCTCACCCTCCTCCGATATCTCAGACACTGACAGGCAAGTCGGCTTCCTGGTGCAGGTCACCACGTGGTGTGAGCCACCCGAGGAGGAGGGCTGAGACCTGTGTGGGCTCCTGGGCGGGCCTCCTTGGGCTGCCTTCGCTCTTCTTGCGTCCTCTCCCTCCCCAGAGCCACACACTCTTTGGCAGGTGTAAGTCAGGGGTAGGGGGGAAGGAGGGAAAAGGCATGTGCAGTGCCAGCAGGAGGTCAAGAGGCTGGGTTCAAGTCAACCATGCCCTGGCTGTGGCTCCTGGGAAATTACCTAAGCCTCCATGCCTCAGTTTCTCCATCTGAGACCTGGGGACTCGTATCAATCTCACAGAGCTGTGGTAAGTTACCTTTGTTAACCCTGTTAGAACCGTGACACTACAAACTACATACATACATATTATTACTACTACAATTATGTACTACATACATATTATTGCTAAATGAGGTCATTAAATTTTCACAGATCTAATTATCTGTATCTAGTAGGTATTGGTAGCATTCTCAATTTATAGGGGAGGCTATATCAACACCATATTTAGACTGGAAAACTTAGAAAAAAATACATCTCATGCTCCCAGGTCAGAAGTTAGGGATCTACCCCTCCACACTTGTTTGCCTTCTTCAGAGCCTGAAACATATTTGACTTAGTTACCATCAACTATGCATTGATTTCACATAAAACTTCAGATTTCTGCTTTCTCTGTAAAAGACAGACATGCCGATACAAGCCTGCCTTCCACATGACAGTAATGGGCCAGAGCAGAACAGCAGCTGCTCACTTTGGACGGGGGACGGGCTTCTCCAGCTTGTCACAGCCCTCCCCACCCCACTGCATCTCTCAGATTATAGCCGAGGGTCAGCTGCCAATCATAAGTGTGCTGCCGCTGGTTTCTAAGGGCCATCCACTTCACTCGGATTGCTTACCTGGTCCCCATGGACATGTAGGTTGGGACTCCTGCTAATCTCGGGGTTTCCATCCTGTTGGCATTTTAAGTATCCTATTAATACTTGTGGCATGGAAGTTTCTCTTACCTATTAAAGGAATGTTAGCCACCAACAGGTTGGAGAAAATGTTAGCTTTCTGCAGGTTTGGAAGTCGATTGAGGTGTGGAGTGCTCTAGGGAGCTAGAATGAGAAAGGGCATCTGCCTTCCCTATCATCCAGCTCTGAAAAGGTGCACAAAGCTCCCAGAGACCAGAATGAGGGATCATTAAGGGGGATGGACAAACAGACCCCCTTCCCCAGCTCCTCCCAGGACAGGAGCCCCTGCCTGGCCCAGGGACCTCTGCAGACCAGTCTGCTCCCAAAGTGCCCCCTTTGTCTCCCCCTCCTCCAGGCTTCTCGTCTGAGCCCAGTGCCTGCTCCCAGAATCTCAGCCTCAAGCCTTCCAAATGTTGACTTCCAGCTTGATGCCACACTGGACCTTATTTTCCAGTAATGGATAAGTATTTTTATCTGACACCTTGAATACACCTTGGGTCTCCTTTATGAATCATACTCTGTTTCTGAATATTCTGGCCAACAACAAGAAAAAGTCATTAGGATAGCATATTCTCCATCAATAGAGGCATACTGTATGCTCAGAGCCTGGGATGGAAGATTAAAAAACTCCCAAGCTCACTGCTCTACCTATTATGTGGGGCTAAGAAAAACTATATGAGTCATAAGTGGCAACTTCCTTTTGGAATCCTGAAGACGTGTAAGTTTATACTGATTGAAAGCTCAGCCCTGGGAGAGTCTGAAGGCTGGCGTTTCAACAGGCCAGATCTGTTGTTGCCACAGTAAATCCACAACAATCTTTAAAAATAGATCACCTTTGAAAGGCCAGGAGGCTTCCCTGTAAGCCCAGCATGAACTCTCTGGGGCTCTGAGAGCTGCGTTTGGATTTGCTGTGTTTGAGAGCACAAGTCTAGGAGAAGGCTGAAAAAGGCTAGAAACCAAAGGGCTTTGGTGGACCTAATCGAGAAGGCTCTCTGAAGCAATTATCACAGCTCCCTCTGCCTGTTCATCCATGCCAAAGGCAGCAAGCCCATGACCCTGATGCGCACGGGCCAGGCAGGGAGCAGGCCGCTCTGCCCCCGTGGCTCACACTTGCTCTCACCGTGGTGCTCAGGCCTCCCGGAAGCGACAGCGGCACAGGCGATGGAGTGTGCGGACGTGGCTGCCTCCTCTCGAGAGGGGCTTCCTCTCAGAACGATGAGATGCGCCTGTTGCCACGAAAAGAAGAAACACGTTTGCTTACATACTTGGCAGCAGCAGCAGCAGGGAACAAACTGTTCTTGCAGCGATAAGCAGAAGGCCAAGGAAACTTCCAGCAAGCTAAACAATATAATTTATGTGGACGCACAATCAACTCTGGGGAGAGTTGGGTTTTAAAAGCATCATACAGTGGAGAGGGAATGTATCAGGCCCTGGACACTGAGTCCAGACGGCTTGATGCTGTGGCCAGGACTTATTTCTAAGTAAATCATTTAAAGGTCTATCCTCCCATGAGTGCATTATTGGTAGAAGAAGGGGAAGGGTTTCCAGAAGGTAGGAGATGAATTAAAACATGCCAGTGCTGCAGAAGTAGGCAAGCACCGCCCCCTCCCCACTGGCCAGTCCAGAGAAGGGGACTTACCCCCAGTGTCAGCAGCCTCACCCACTGAAACCCTGACCCCATCCCCATGCTTGGTCTGCCAAGCCCATTTGACTATATCCTCAGCGAACCGGCCCACGGGAATTGCCCAAGCACAGCAAACAGCTCAGTTCCTTGAAAACGAAGCCCATTTAAAAATTCTCTAACGGAAAAGAACCACTTGATGATATTACTGGGCTGTCAGGTGGCGCGAGTGGTAAGAACCCGCCTGCCAGTGCAGGAGACATAAGAGACGTGGGTTCAGTCCCCGGGTCGGGAAGATCCCCTGGAGGAGGGCATGGCAGCCCACTCCAGTATTCTTGCCTGGAGAATCCCTTGGACGGAGGAACCTGGAGGGCTACAGTCCATGGGGTTGCAAAGAATCAGACACGACTGAAGTGACTTAGCACACACACACGCATGATATTATGAGCACAAGGTAATAAAATCCTTTCAAATAAAATACAAAATGCATCCCTTCAAATAAAAAAGACATTAAGCAAACAAACAGGTAAACAATCGCATGAACCAGTCCTAGCTCCTGGAAGCTGGAGGAATCAGGGTGCTCAGGGCAGCGTGCACCAGGCGGGAGGGATGTCCGCGTTCATGACACAGTGGAAACAGAGAATGTGAAGGCTGAGCATCAAGGCCTGAGTCTCATCTCCATGCTTTATTAGCTGTGAAAAATCTTGGGCAAATTACCCACTCAGCAACCTCAATTTTTTCATCTATAAAATGAGGATAATACAAATTGTCAAAAATATTCAAATTGATATCACAAATGAAAGAGCATTAAAGTACAGCCTAAATCTCCGATTACATAAAACCAGAGCACTAGATTCTTCTAGTCCAGAGACAGCAGTGAGATAGCAAAGCCAGAGAGACTTGCTCCTCTGACTACCAGCTAAATGCATTTCTGAGATGATAATCAGGGTAGACTCTAGACTGTCATCTCATTTGTCATATGTTAAAACCTACTGAGTTACTAGATCTAGACTTCTTATGATGAGGCTACTCCAAATCAAGATTCTTGGTAATAACTTTTATCGCTGTGTTAGAAGAATCAGAATTTCATATTTGTAAACACTAACAATAGCTTTTGTTTTAAAATGACTTTTAAAATCACAGGATATAAATAAACTGAAAGTGTGATTTTGGCAAACCATAATTAGTCATTATCCTCAAGTTGGCCTGAAGTTCTGACTGGAAACGCTTTTCAAATTAGAGCTACAGGGACAGAGTGAGGAATCAAATGTTCAGTGCTCAGGAAATAAAAAGAACAAGAGGAAAAGCTTGCCCTGCCCACAATGCAAATATTAATAGATTATGTTTACTTTGTCTTTTCCCTGCGTTTACTATCTCTATGATCCAGAGGGTGAGGAGAGCACCTTCTGATGCCAGAAGAGATTTAACTCTGATTGACCAAAGCTCAAATTCGAATTCAAAAAGATTTCATATTTTGTTTCTACTCGGTATTATAATTCAAGTCAATGCAAAAAATATGAGTCTATCAAAATTACTTTCAAATGAATAATTAACATGTTCTGAGAGCTAAGTTGCTTCTTGTCTTGGAAACAGGATGCAAAGTTTTCCATGAGCAAAAATGTTCACAGTATCAAGAAAGTGGATCCTGAAATCTTAACAGGGTTCTGAATGTATCACAAAATCTTCATAACTTCAATGTTTTTCTGTATAAGATGCTAACATAAGTGGACATCTAGTATTCATTATTTACTTCAGAAACTCAGTGTCTGATCTAATTTGTTACTTGATGTTCATGAAGCTTCTAAAAGCCATATGCTGGAGTAGGGGGCGGGGGCAGTGGAGAAGGGAACCCGTGATGTTTAAAATGTGCCACATTAGTATCTCATTTATTGAGAACAATTCAGCTTAATTTAATTCAGTGCTATTCAATTCAACTTATCTTAATTATAAAATGCTTTTTGCATGCCACATATCACTCAAACGCTAGGAATTCACACAAAAATTAGGTAGAGCTTTTGGTTTTAAGCGTGCTTACAGATGAACAACAAAAATGTGGGGCAGTTTGATTTGACCTAAACTCAGACACTGCCCCTCACCAGGGTTCTGGCTCACTACCTTCCTCTGCATCCTTCCTCTGTCATCATTTTCAGGAATCTCCATAAGATTGGTCTGCAGCTATTGGGCAAGAAAGGGATAGTTCAGTTTAACAGATGAATAAAGGAAAGAAGTCAATAAAATGACCCTCTGCATGGAGGAAACCTAAGGAAGAGAGTAGAGGACCCCAAACAGGCTGTTTTACCGTCAGAGGGAAAGCACAGGAGGGAGCGTCTGCTGGAACTGGAACGATGAGTTATAGGGGAGGGAGCCATGACCTTCGGTCGAGGGATGAAGCCCACCTGCACTGTGCTCTCCTCTTTCAAGGTCAAGGCTGCGTGACCCCCAGGCAGAGGGCAAGGCGGCCCACAGACGTGGTGCTTAGTGGGCACAGAGAGGGGTTCAGGGTGGAGCTGACAGAGGAAACTAAAACGCCCAGTGAATGACCCAGCTAACTCCTTGGCCTCTGGGGCTTGACAGGGTCATTCTCCTTCCCACCCTTGGCCATTCGGGCCCCCATGATCTGCGCCACCTCTGGGTCCCACAGTTCACATAGCCTGTTTGACCGTTGGGGCATCCTGACTTTATCACGTCTGTGAGGCTTCTCGTCCTCTGTCCACTCTCCACATCTCACTATCCACCCACTGTCCCTTCCCTTCTGGCCTAGCTTAGAGGGCACCGTCCTTCAGTGCCTATACAGAAAATGCCCTCAACTCCACTGAAGAAATATCTTGAGATGGTGAAGAATAGGGAACCATCTAAATACCCATCAGCAGTGGAATGAATATTATGTGATTTTAGTCATACAACGATTGAACTCTATCTATGTGGTTATAACATGGTTATATTTCAAAAACACATCATTGAGTAGAAAAGCAATTTTCAAAACTATTCCAAAATCATGAGGCCACTGCTTTTCAAGTTTCTGACTTTAAAGCAAAAGAATGCCTTTTAGTCCGAATAGAATCGTCCATGGTTTTGTAATATACAAGGCAGGTAAGAGTGGAGCTATTCTCGCGGAAGCAGGTGGAGAGGGTCTGCAAGCCCACCCAGTTGCTTCCATCCAGCCGCCCGCAAAAGACCCTCCTTGGAGCATGAATGTTGGGGTGACACAGTTTGATAAGCACAGTACCACACCAGGCAGGAGGCCTCCTGAGGGAGCGAGCACGTAGGAAGTTGACAGAGCTCGTGATTAGATCACCCGATCTTTCCAAACCAAGCCACTGTCCACAATTCTGGAGCAACACTTCGTTTGCTAAGAAAATATAAATACCCCTGTTACATACATCTGGAGCGTGTAAGGACAAAGGTTAGAGTGAACAGAGTTACCGGAGTCCTGCTTGCCACACTGGCTTTATACAGACGCCCGGGTACTGGCCCTGCGGGGGATTTGTGGCTTGACTACGCTCTGTCTTCCTCGTATTTTATTAAGCACCCCGGGGCTTGCACCTCTCCCCCTGTCCTTTGATGTTTTTGATATCTTATGGTTACGTGTTTATCAGTTGCCATCTTGAGCCTGAGGAGGAATATTTAATATTCTTAAATCTTTTCAGCTTCTAGCATGTCGTCCTGGGTTAAAAACCAAAACATCTCTAATGTCCCATATGGACCAGCCGCCTCAAGCCCTGGCAAGGTACAGAGCAGCTGTTACACTGCGGTCCTCCTGTGTGTTTCTAGGGAAACCACCGGTTCCTCAGCTCCAATCCAGTTGTCAATAGACACAGCCAGAGCCAGGGCTGGCAGACTCTTATCTAACTGGGCCTGTCCCCGCGGATTTGGAAAATGTGTGATAGTTTTTGAAGAAAAAACTTGATGACTAGTAAAAAGGATGTGTCTATTTATGCAGGCAGACGCCATCAGATGAATATTCAACTTAAAACATTGGGTTCATTCTGAGTGTGGAACTCCAATTCCTGTGGAGGAGGGAGAGAGATTTCTTCTTTTCTCCTTTTGATAATAATTAGGGGAATCCATGACTCAGAGGGAAATCTCTCCCACAGCAAAGTGAAGAGCACTCAAGTAGCTCAAAGTACGTTTGTGGACTTAAGCCGGATCTCTTTACCCTGGAGATGAGAACTCTTGCGGAGAGGAAAACAGTAATTGCCAGGATCTCTCAGTGCAGCTGGGGCTGGGACAGGGAGGGCCTGAGGGAACTAACACCGAGGTACACTGGCTCCACTTAATCTCAAAATGACCAGTGAGAGTGATGCTGACTGCCTAATTTAAGGATGGGAAAAGGAAGTCTGAACGACTGTCTGAAGGTCACAGAGTTGGCTGATGACAGAACAGGGGTTCAAACTAAGGCCTGGGATTTCAAATTGCACGTTTTGCTCATCTAACACCTGGTCATCAAGAGGGCAGAAGTCACAGAAAGGTGATTTTCAAGTCAACATAATGAAGAACTATGAAGAGTCAGAGAATAGTTGCTAAAGAGTAGACTCAGCCCAGAACTGAATAGACTGGCGGAAGAGTGAACTGCCAGCATACGGAATTCTGAGCACTAATTGAAGAGGGACACCTGGAGAGGTCAGGCAGTGGACAGTGGATGGAGCAGACGTTACAGTGCCTTCTATCAAGTGTCTCCGTTCACGCTTTGATTCAGATTTGCGCCTTAATTCAACAGAAGCTCAGGTCCACTTGTCACCATGAAGTGTGAGCTTGCTGCTGCTTTTATAACTGACCAGCTGTGAAAGTGCATAGCTTTCTCTCTCTGCTCTGCCAGAGCTGGCCATCCCCTGCTTCAGTTTGAGCTGTCATCCTTGCGTGAGACAGGGTCATGTTGCAGTCCAAGGGTGCCACTTCCTTTCCTCTCCCGTCTCTGCCCAGTAGGGAGGTCTTCCATGGCCCCACAGGCTATGCGTGGAGGCCGCTGGAGGGCTTTGGCTAAAAAAAGACATGGAGCTGGGAATCCCTGCAGGACAGTAGATGCAAGGAGTGACTGGGTGCAGAGGGCATTCAAAAACTGATTTCTGAGAGCCCCGGACTGAGCCAGTTTCTTTTAATAGTCAGAGAAAGGCTCTGTGGCAGCTTTCCAGTTGTCAATTTTAGCTCCTCCAAAAGGCTGGGAAGAACAGGCCCTACTCGCTGTAAGAGTTAGCACCAAAATAGACATGTTGGGGCCTTAGTTTTTTTTTTTCTTTTGGTTGTGTGTGTCTTCTTAAAACTTAACTAGATCTTTAAATTATAAGAGTAGTACCTGCATATAATTTTTAAAAAATCCTAAGTGGTAGGAAAGAATAAACAATTACAAATTTAAATGTCCTGTCCTTCGTGTCTATAAGCCTCACCCTCTCTTCTCCCTATTTCCAGTCTGATTTTTAATAGCTTACTCACTACCAACAGTTTCCCGGGTATCTTTTCAGAAATCCTGATGCACTTACACACACACACACACACACACACACACACACACACACACACACACACGATCAGAGCCTGGCCCCGCCCGCCCCCCTTGGTTCAGCTTCCTCTTCTGCCCCCACTTGGGGCGCTGACCATGGTGGCTCCTCTCCTCATCCTTTGGGGTGTGCCGTTATCAGATCCCACATCGGGTCAGGCTGCCCCACGGAGCTCTCGCAGCATCTGGTACCTCTCCTGTGGCGCCTTCACGTCGGTACGTTTACATTCACCTGTGTGATTCTTCACTAAGGTCTATCTCACTCACTAGGCTGCTTCTTGAGAGCAAGACCTCTGACAATTGAACCTTCCGTCATAGTCCCAGACCTAACACTGTGTCCAGCACGTTGTAGCGTTTGATTGGTCATTGACTGAAAGAACAATCTGGTTCACATCTGACCTTTTAAAACTAAGAATACACTTTGGACACCTTTCATGTCAGAACACAGACATCCATCTCATTCTGTTTAGTGGCTCTAGAGTATCCCATCCCATGGACAGATTATAGTTTCATAATCAATTTCCTACTAACGGATTTTAAGGGCATTTCTAACTATTTACTATTGTCACTGACCCTGTTTCTTTGCAAACTTGTGTGCATCTGTCTGTTAGGTAAGTTTATAGAAGGGAAATCACTGGGTCAAAGGGTCAGGGTATTATAAAACTGGAGAGGGAATGTCAATTGCTTTTCCCGCAAATGGTGTCGATTCCTAGTTCTACCAGCAATGCACAAGTATGTCTGCTACCCCTACCCCTGCCATCATGCAGTGTCACCAAACTTCCTTGGCATCTCCTTGGTTAAGTTGCATTTCTTTAATAACCAGTGAGGCTGGGGATTATTTTTGGATGGTTATCAGCCATTTGTATTCCCTCTTCAGTAAAATGTCTCTGTCTTTTGTCCATATTTCTCTCGAATTGTCTTTTTCATCTAGATTTTATAATAACTCTTTGTATTTTCCCTTCATTGACATTTATTTCTTAACTTTATGGGATGTTGTCATGGAGAAGTTTTTCACTTTTATGCTGTCAAGTTTATCACTCTTTTTTTCTCCCTCTCTTTGTCTCTCAATCTATACCCATCTGTACACAGGCAGAGGACAAATGCTCAGCAAGTGTCACCACTGGCTACATCTGGGATGGGGCAGGCTGAAATGGTTTGTAGCTCATTTCTCTGTATTTTTCTGTATGGCTTTTTTTTTTTGTAAAAAGCATTACCATTTTAATTAAAAATAGCTGTTTTTTTCAAAAGCAGCAGTATGGCACCCAGATTTACATCATTCTTAGAAAAGGTTTATAATGTCTGAAATCATAATTGCATTCTGCCACTTTTCCAATTTTGTGGCTTCCCGGGTGGCTCAATAGTAAAGAATCCGCTTGCCAATGCAGGAGACTCGAGACTGGGATTTGGTCACTGAATCCGGATGATCCCCTGGAGGAGGAAATGGCAATCCACTCCAGTATTCTTACCTGGAGAATCCCATGGACAGAGGAGCCTGGCGTATAGCCCATGGTGTCACAAAGTCAGACACAACTGAGCATGCATGCAACCTTCTTTTCTATTTTTTTAAAAAATAGGCTAATGTTGTTAGAGATTTTGAAAATTAAAAATAGCACTCTGATTATTTCTAATAAATTAATTTCACTTTATAGCAAATACACTGCAATTAACAAGAGCCAGTAAGAAGTGATGCCATTTATTAAACAGTCTGCACCTGCCAGGGGCCACGAGTGAGCACCTATCAGCTACCAGCAAGGCCTGACCGAGGCCAATAACTCACCCAGAGCAGGAACCTGAATCCAGACTTTCTGTCATTGGTAGAGAAACTGATAAATTATTTCATCATACTTTGCAAATGAAAGTTCTCTAAATTTGGGGACTACTGAGTCTCAGAGCTGCCCTGAAAACTGAAAAGAGAGATATACCATTTTAGTGTCAGAGATGTGAAAAAGCTCTCCAAGCTAGTGTGGTGTTAATTTATACCCCTTTAAAGCACACACCCACAACCATGTTCTTGTTCACATAAAAGAAATTCTGTAATTTTTCCCCTGGATAGAAAAACAAGGTTCATGTGCCAAAATCTGCCTTGAAGAGTTTCAGAAGCAGTCATGCTTGCTCGGTTTCCTCACAGAACCCTGCTGCAGAGGCCCTGCCGGCCGACGACAGCCCTTTCATCAATCCCTCTGTGATGGCTCTGTGGGGCTGGCTTTATTCTTCTCCATTTAATGGGTTAGGTTCTAAAATACTTTGGAACTTTTCTACATTCTACCGAAAATAAAAGGTCCTTTCTCCCTGGGTGTTTCTCTCATTCCAAAGGAATGAAGAGTGAAAAAATAAGAGGGGAAATAACAAAACCACCTTTCTTTGTGTGTAATTAATAAATGGCTTTTAGGCATGGGCTCCCTTGGAAAGCTGTGGCCACACTGTACCTTTCTGTATTTTAGGTAAAGTCGCTAAAGAAAAAGGAAGTCTTAATAAATGCATAACAATTACTATTAATAAAAAAAAGCTCATACTGGCAACTTGCCAAATGGTTCACAAAGGACTTTTCATTGTGAATCTTTGAGCTCTTCTGTGAAGTGGATACGGTCTTTGATAGTTTTTTTCTTTTTTTTAAAGACTAAATGACTTGTATTATCAAACAACTTGTAAACAGAAGTGTCAGACTCCAACCCAGTGGCTGGTTTTCTGATTTCGAATTCAATGCCATCTTTTCATTATTATTTTTAATTGGAGGATAATTGCTTGACACTGTTGTGTTGGTTTCTGCCATTCAACAGCACAAATCAGCCATAAGTGTGTGTGTGTGTGTGTGTATACATATATCACCTCCTTCTTGAGCCTCCCTCCCAGCCCAACCACCAGCCCACCCCTCTAGGTCATCAGGAGCACTGGGCTCGGCTCCCTGTGTATATAGCAACTTCCCACTAGTCTCTGCTTTACAGGTGGTAGTATGAATATATCAGTGCTACTCTCTCAATTTGTCCCACCTTCTCCTTCCCCTGCTGTGCCCACAAGTCTGTTCTCTACATCTGCATCTCTACTGTCCTGCAAATAGGTTCATCAGTACCTTTTTCTAGATTCCATAAAAGTACATTAGTATATGACATTTGTTTTTCTCTTTCTGACTTAATTCAGTCTGTATAACAGGCTCTAGATTCATCCATCTCAGTTCAACTGACTCACATTCATTCCTTTTTATGGACGAGTAATATTCCATTGTATATATGTACCACAACTTATCTATTCATCTATCAATTCAAATCCAAATGCTACCTTGACTTCATAAAGCTATCTTTTTAATGATCATAGGCAAGCATTTATTTCAACACTCACTAATCTTTATTAACCTCAAGAATAAACAACAATAAAAGTCACCTATCAAACTTTACAAGTATTACAAAAATAAGTGGGGACTACCGGTTGTCCAATGGTTAAGAACCTGCCATTCAATGCAGGGGCTGTGGGTTAAATCCCTGATCAGGGAATAAGAACCCGCATTCTGTAGGACAACGAGGCTCGTGAACTGCAACTACTGAGCCTGTGCAATCTAAAGCCTGTGCTCTATAACAAGAGAAACCTGTGTGCCGCAGCTTGAGAAACCCGCACTGCAATGAGAAGCCCATGCACCACGACTAGAAAAGCCCTCCCGGTACAACGAAGACCCAGCGCAGCCAAAACAGAAGGGAATTCTTCAGAATCCTGGATAAAGGGAGATTCTTCTCAGAGTCAATCTAAATGGAATAAAGGCAAAGACCGCGAACTTAAAAGTGCTAAGAAAACTTCTTTGTCGGAAAAAAAAAAAAACCAAAAACACATAAATACAGAAACACACACAAACTAGAGCTAATAAACAAGTTTAGAAAGGTGGCAGGATGCAAACTGAACATACTCAAAAATCATTTGTATTTCTATGCACAGGCAATGGACAAAAAGAAAAGGAAATTAAGAAAATACTTCTATTTGTAATAACATAAAAAACCACCAAATACTTGAGAATAAATCTTCCAAAAGAAGTACAAAACTGGTGGTATAAAACATGGTTGAAAGAAATTAAGACATAAATGAATAAGAGATATTTATGGATTTTACAAATTGAAAGGCTTAATACTGTTAAGATGTCAATACTTCACAATTGCAATATAGATTCAATGTAATCTTATCAAAATCCTAGCTGTTTCCTTTTTTTTCCCCTAGAAACTGGAAAGAAAAAGCTTATTTTAAAATTCATATGAAAACATAAGGGACCCGGAATAGCCAAAGCAATCTTGAAAAAGAATAATAAAGTTGGAGATGTCACACTTAATAGATTTCAAAACTTACTATAAAATTTGTACTTGAATCTTCATAGTAGTGTTAGTCATAATATCCATAAACTTGCTACAAAACAACAACAACTGAAATGGTTATATGGGCATAAGAATAGACATATAGCTCAATGGAATAGAATTGAAAGACTAGAAATGAATCCTTACATTCTTGGTCAATTGACTTGGACATGGGTGCCAAGTAATTCAATGATGAAAGAATAATCCTTTTAATAAATGGTGCTGGGACAACTGAGAATCCACATACAAAAGAAAGAAGTTAGACCTTTGCTTCATATCATATAAACACTTAACTCAAAATGAATCAGACTTCAATGTAAGAGCTAAAATTATAGAATTCTCAGAAAGAAACAGACATAAGCCTTCATGAACATGAGTTAGGCAATGGCTTCTTAGATGTGATGTCAAAAGCACAAACAACAATACCAAAAATAAGTTGAATGTCATCAAAATTAAAACCTTTTGTGCCTCAAAGGACATTATCAGGACAGTGAGAAGACAACCTACATAACAGGAGAAAAGTTTAATAAATCATATATCATAAGGGTGTAGTATCTAGTATCAGAATATACAAAAACCCCTTAAAGTCAACAATAAAAAGACAAATAACTATATTAAAAATGGATAAAGGACTTGAATAGGCGTACCTTCAAAGAAGATAAACAAGTGTCCAAGTAAACAGATGAAAAGATGCTGAACATCTTTAGTCATTCAGTTCAGTTGCTCAGTCGTGTCCGACTCTTTGCGACCCCATGAATCGCCAGGCCTCCTTGTCCAACACCAGCTCCCAAAGTTCACTCAGACTCGTGTCCATCGAGTCAGTGATGTCATCCAGCCATCTCATTCTCTGTCATCCCCTTTTCCTCCTGCCCCCAATCCCTCCCAGCATCAGAGTCTTTTCCAATGAGTCAACTCTTTGCTTGAGGTGGCCAAAGTACTGGAGTTTCAGCTTCAGCATCATTCCTTCTAAAGAAATTACAGGGTTGATCTCTTTCAGAATGGACTGGTTGGATCTCCTTGCATTCCAAGGGACTCTCAAGAGTCTTCTCCAACACCACAGTTCAAAAGCTTCAATTCTTCGGCGCCCAGCTTTCTTCACAGTCCAACTCTCATCCATACATGACCACTGGAAAAACCATAGCCTTGACTAGATGGACATTTGTTGGCAAAGTAATGTCTCTGCTTTTCAATATGCTATCTAGGTTGGTCATAACTTTTCTTCCAAGGAGTAAACGTCTTTTAATTTCATGGCTCCAGTCACCATCTGCAGTGATTTTGGAGCCCCCCCAAATAAAGTCTGACACTGTTTCCCCATCTATTTGCNGCGCTCAGCTTTCTTCACAGTCCAACTTTCACATCCATACATGACCACAGGAAAAACCATAGCCTTGACTAGGCGGACCTTAGTCGGCAAAGTAATGTCTCTGCTTTTGAATATACTATCCAGGTTGGTCATAACTTTTCTTCCAAGGAGTAAGCGTCTTTTAATTTCATGGCTGCAGTCACCATCTGCAGTGATTTTGGAGCCCAAAAAAATAAAGTCTGACACTGTTTCCACTGTTTCCCCATCTATTTCCCATGAAGTGATGGGACTGGATGCCATGATCTTCGTTTTCTGAATGTTGAGCTTTAAGCCAACTTTTTCGCTCTCCTCTTTCACTTTCATCAAGAGGCTTTTTAGCTCCTCTTTACTTTCTGCCATAAGGGTGGTGTCATCTGCATATCTGAGGTTATTGATATTTATCCCGGCAATCTTGATTCCAGCTTGTGTTTCTTCCAGTCCAGCGTTTCTCATGATGTACACTGCATATAAGTTAAATAAGCAGGGAGACAATATACAGCCTTGACGTACTCCTTTTCCTATTTGGAACCAGTCTGTTGTTCCATGTCCAGTTGTGAATACTCTTTGCAAAGTGTTTTAATAGCAGAGATGAAATCTCCTTTCCACGGTTCAAGGAACTTGTCTCTGTGGCCTTCTTCCTCTCCCCTATCCTCATATCCTCAGCCTGACCAGGGCCCTTCCTGGTCTTCCCAGACACATCTGGAAGCAAATTCCTCCCTGAGTGGCTGCAGTCAAGTTGGTTATCCTAATGAGCACATGGCCTCCCACCCAGCAGTCACAATGATTTCAATTAAAAGAAATAAAAAACTTTCAGTGGTTAAGATCAACATCTTTAAGGATTTCCAGGTGGCACTAATGGTGAAGAATCCACCTGCCAATGCAGGAGACGCAAGAGACCTGGGTCCAATCCCTGGATCGAGAAGATCCCCTGGACAGAGGAGCCTGGCGAGCTGCAATCCATGGGGTCACAAAGAGTCGAACATGCCTGAGCACATGTACCTGCACAGGAAGAAGATGAAATCTTGGAGGTGGCTGGAATGGAGGAAGATCAACATCATCGCTATGATCCGCAGACCTCTATAGCTTCAGCACTTACCTCCTCCTTTCTCATGGCCAACCATGCAGACCCCCTTGCTAAGTCGCTTCAGTTGTGTCCGACTCTGTGCAACCCCATAGATGGCAGCCCACCAGCCTCTGCCGTCCCAGGGATTTTCCAGGCAAGAACATTGGAGTGGGTTGCCATTTCCTTCTCCAATGCATGAAAGTGAAGTCGCTCAGTCATGTCCGACTCTTCGCAACCGCATGGACTGCAGCCTCCCAGGCTCCTCCGCCCATGGGATTTTTCAGGCAAGAGTACTGGAATGCCCTTAGGTCCCCCCAATAATCATGATGTCGCTGCCACAGGGCATTTGCACATGCCTCTCCGGCTGCCTGCGATGCCCCACCCTAACCCTTGACTCATTCTTACAGTCAGCCTTCTTTGGTCAGACGTCACTGCACTAAGGATATACCCTCTGACTTAACTCTTCAAATCAGAATAAGACTCCCTGTTCTAGGTGCTAACTTTCCGTACTTTTCTTCCTGTTGTACCCAATGCATCTCTCCCACCAGGTCATGGGTATTTTAAAGGTAGAGATATTGTGTCTTCAGCACCCCAGGGCATCCTTGGAACCTACCTCTAACAATCACGAATGCAGGGATCGTCTGATTCCAGGGCTTGCCACCTACCCCCGGGGTTGGCTGGGTCACTGGTGCAATCTACCCTGTGCCCAGGTGCTCGCTTCCTCACAGGGGGGAGCATCTATTTCTCAAAGCTCCCCTTGTCCATTTTCTGAAAAAGTAAGTGTCTCATGTTGATGTTTGCTCCCTTACTTCCCTTTCAAATTTATTTGTTCCTCATCTTTTCAGACCAGACCTCCTTGACCCCTCCATTAAAGTCAGACCCTCTACTCATTCCTGTATATCCCGTTCCCCTTCATCTGGCATGCTGTCGTGTCACTCACTTATCACCATCTGATGCACTATATGGTTACACTTTTTGTTCGTTTGTGTCTGTCTTTCCCCACTAGTACGTCAGCTCCATCAGGGCAGATATTTTAGTCTGTTTTGACTGTTGAGGTATGTGACAGAGTAGGCATTAATTGTTTCTTGAATGATTAAAACAAGGGTACATGGGTGGACAGATGAATGGATGGATGGATGGGTGGATGGATGGATGGACAAATGAATGGATGCTTGTTTGGGTGGATGAACGGGCAGATGAATGGATGTATGAGAGTATGTTTGTATGTATGTATAGACAAATGAATGGATGGGTAGGTGTGCAGATGGATAGGTGGATGAATGGATTGATGGACAAATGGGTGGATGGATAGATAAGTGAGTGGGAGAATGGATACATTTGGCCTTGAGTTTTAATATCAATAGTCATCTCTAATTTCTAGATTCTAGATTTGTGGATAAACACCAATCATTATTATATTTTGAGACAGACTTTCTGGGGCAAGTCCAAGATATCATTTTGCTTCACTTGGTGTGAGCAATTACCTGGTACTTGCCATTCTGTGCAGAAAAGATATTTGTTTCTCTTCTCCCTTTCTTCTCTGGCAATTTGAATATTGTGGGTGAAGTAAGAATTCCCCAAGATCTGCTGGAATGGGTACATATAAAAACCAAGCCATGGATTATTATACATTTCATGTTGCCAGATTAAAGCATTTCATCTAGGTTGTGGAAGCATTTAAAATTTCAGCTGTTAATTGGAAAAGTTATTGATATGGCAGCCGTTCAGCTTGGATTCAGAAGGACAATTCTAGTTTCAAATATTCTACTGTGTTGTGTCTGTAAATCAAGTAAATGACCTAGAAATTGCAATATTTTGGCATTCCAAATTATTGCTTGCACCTGGAAATAACACAAACAACAACAAAAAATCTTTCCCAAATCCAAATTGGTTTCAAAAATATAATCAGGATAGTTTTCAGACCTATCTCTTATTCTAGTCCATTTTCTTTCAAACCATTATAGGCCGCAGTATAGTCACATTTATTTGTAACTTTTATCACCCTACTGAATGGCTTTTGTTTTCGACTGACAACTTGTTAAAGGGAAGAATCATGTTTAAATGGTGTATTGTTTGAATCCTGTTGAGTAAGTAATTGAAAAGTCAACTGAAAACAGTTTTTGAAGAAAGGCACGCGTGATCTCACTGAAGAATTCAGGAGGCGAAGCTGTGTTGCGTGTGTGTCACTTATCTCTGACTCTTTGCGACCCCGTGAACTGTAGCCCGCCAGGCTCCTCTGTCCATGGAATTCTCCAGGCAAGAATACTGGAGTGGGTAGCCATTCCCTTCTCCAGGGAATCTTCCTGAGCCAGGAATCAAACCCGGGTCTCCTGCATTACAGGCAGATTCTTTACCACTTGAGCCACCAGGGAAGCCCCAAGCTGATTCAGACGGCAGAATTTTGCTATATTTCTATTCTGCCATCCTGCTACTCTCATTGTGTCCACTTATCCTCTTAGATGGATGTTCCTCCTGGTCCCAAGATAGCTGCTGCTGCTCAAGACATCACACAAGATGATAACACTTCAGAGGAGAGTAGGAAGTGGCCCTTTTGGATTTTTCTTCTTATGAAAAGCTCCCTAGCAGCCCTTTGATGTCTTCCAGAAATTTTTTTTCCCCTGACATCACATTGGCCAGATTATCGTTTGCCTTTATCACTTAACAAAAGAAATGAGACCCTGAAGAGTAATGACATAAAGCAGTGTTTCTCGTACTTGAACATCCTTCACAATTCCCTGGAGAGCCTGAGAAAATACTAAATACTGGACCTGACTCTCAGAATTTCTGAATTCAGTAGGTTTGGGGTGGGGCCCAAGGTTCTGCATGTTTAAGTTCCCAGATGCTGCTGATGCTGCTGGTTGCAGAGCAACATTTTGAGACCCATAGCACAGAGCAATCCAGATTTATCCCCTTTGGCACTGGGGAGAAGTTCAGCTTCCTTGAAGGGTGTGGCTGTCAGGAGGGAAGTGAAATATTTGGGTTTCTGTCAGCCAGAAATTTGCCTCTTGTTTAGTTACCCAAAAGCATATGACACAATTGACATCTTACAGCAGTAACCTGATATTTCGCATGGTTAGTAAGAGCTGGCTGAGGGTGAACTTGAATTTGGAGGTTGAATTTCGTCTAAATGTGGACCTGCCACCATTCAAAGGCCTACCACTTATATTCAGCTCACCACAGTAGTTTCGTTTTATTTGTGTGTGCTTATTTTTCCAAGAACTGTAAGTTTCATTGCATTTATTGGGTTGAATAGATATTTTGGATGCTGGCGTGATAATGCATGAATAGAAGGTGAGAAACTGGGACACACAGTGGTTAAGAGTTTACCTACATCCTTGTCGGTAATAAGTCTGGTGTTGGATCTGTATCTAGGCTCTCTTAATGCCGCTTAATCTCTGAGATCCAGAGGACACAAGCATTTGGCGGTTTGTTGTGAGTACTCTCAGACGCCTCTCCAGAGGGTGTCCTTCCTCCTTCTGATCTTCTCATTAGCTTCTTCAGCCCACCTGTGAGGTGGACACAAGGCCAGGAGGATTAGGGAAAGGACTCATGATGACTTTTTCCACTTACACACCCGTGGACGTCCCAGTGAGCTATGAGCAGGATAGAAGCATGGACGTCTTCTCTTAGGGACCCCTTTGGGCCCGCCATATACCCAAGAACGTGGAGGGTTCCCCCACAGCCCGGAGAGGGGCAAGTGGTCACAAAGCAAGGTTCAGTTCCAACGCATCACTTGTTCAGCACTCAGCCTTTTTATGATCCAACTCTCACATTCGTATATGACAACTGGAAAAAATCATAGCTTTGACTATCCGGCCTTCTGTCGGCAAAGTGATGTCTCTACTTTTTCATACACTGTTTAGGTATTCTCATCTTACATATTAAAGATAAACAGCAGAGACACACGACACATTGGCATCTTGATTTGGGTCCCTCAAAAGGTGATTGGGTTGCTCTTCAGCCCAGCGAATCAGAATCCCTAATGATGAACTGCGGGACTGTAATTTGCAACAGGTAACCCAGACAGCTCTGATCTGCACAGAGATATGAGACTCCCCGGCCTGGAGTGTTCAGTGTTACCTGTTACCTACTCATAAAGGTATCTTCTCGCACAACAAGAGTCTCTCTGGGTAGTCAACTAAGGAGTTTTATTATTTTTTTTTAAATATGACAGACTGAATAACAGGGAACAGACATCTCTGTAACAAATCTCATCATTCCAATTTTAAGTGGAAAATGTATCCGCTCCATTTTCTGATCCTGGGCTTAGGTTGGAGTAAACCTCCTCGGGGACTTTTTTTTTTTAGCACTCAGCCTTTTTATGATCCAACTCTCACATTCGTATATGACAACTGGAAAAAATCATAGCTTTGACTATCCGGCCTTCTGTCGGCAAAGTGATGTCTCTACTTTTTCATACACTGTTTAGGTATTCTCATCTTACATATTAAAGATAAACAGCAGAGACACACGACACATCGGCATCTTGATTTGGGTCCCTCAAAAGGTGATTGGGTTGCTCTTCAGCCCAGCGAATCAGAATCCCTAATGATGAACTGCGGGACTGTAATTTGCAACAGGTAACCCAGACAGCTCTGATCTGCACAGAGATATGAGACTCCCCGGCCTGGAGTGTTCAGTGTTACCTGTTACCTACTCATAAAGGTATCTTCTCGCACAACAAGAGTCTCTCTGGGTAGTCAACTAAGGAGTTTTATTATTTTTTTTTAAATATGACAGACTGAATAACAGGGAACAGACATCTCTGTAACAAATCTCATCATTCCAATTTTAAGTGGAAAATGTATCCGCTCCATTTTCTGATCCTGGGCTTAGGTTGGAGTAAACCTCCTCGGGGACTTTTTTTTTTTCCCAGCCCTGGGCTGAGCAGACAGGGAGCAAAAGGCTCCTGGTTTTAAACAGGGCGGGTTGTCTGGGTCAGCAATAGACTTAAGCTGCCAAAAAGCGAGCCCAGTTGTCATTTGCCTCTAATAAAAGTCATTTTTATGGAACAAAAACCAGCATTACTCTGCAGCGCTGTGTATAGAAATAATGCTGTTGGGTTTTGCTTTTTTGCCAGACCTCTGCTATCTCATAATGGTAATAAAGGTTAAATTAAGTGAGTGCTTATTCTGCGCCAGGCCAAGCCTTCTAAGTGCATTATCTCATTTAATTCACACACAGCCCTGTGAGGCACATGCTAATGTTTGCATTTTCCTGGTAAGAAAAGCGGAGCTTAGTGTAAGGACAGTCACCCCAGGTTGTCCAGCAGGTAGGGGAGTCTAGATGTGAAGTTTGCTACACCTCGGGCCCTCTTGTGTTCCTCTGAACCTCACAAAGAAGGCAGGGTTCAGATTACTTGGGATGGCTCATTGCTTTGGATCTTAGCTCTGCACACACTGGCCATGCAGATCTGCAAAACAGCAACAGTGAACCTTACCTGCCCTCACAGGCAGGACAGGAAAATGAAGTATCCTTGTGAGGCATGGGCAGCGTTTCTCTATCAAGAAAAGTAAAGTCAAAGTGTTAGTCACTCAGTCCTGTCCAACTCTTTGCGGTCCCGTGGGACTACAGCCTGCCAGCCTCCTCTACCTCTGGATTCTCCAGGCAAGAATACTGGAGCGAGCTGCCTTTTCCTACTCCAGGGGATCTTCCCGACCCAGAGATCAATCCCACATCTTCTGCATTGCAGGCAGATTCTTGACTCTCTGAGCCATGAGGTACTCACTCTCCATCAAGGGAACTCTATTTTTATCTGGTGGTACACAGAGTGTTCACTTGGGAACACCACCCTTCTGGAGGAATGAGAACGGATTAGAACAGGGAATGATCAAGATGGTGGAATGACCAGGGTGTATGTGTACCCAAGCAGGGCTGGAGACACTGATGCTCCTTGACCCCAAAAGTGACTCATCTGATCTGCAGATATTGTGTTATACACAGCAACTCCTGGTGCTCCCAGGACATTTAGGAAAGCAGAGAGTTAGGACAGAAAGCAGAAAGTTAGGACAGTTAGGAAAGGTATTAGGAAAGCAGAAGTGAACAAAGAGTGTTTCTATTCATTAATATTTCGCAAACAGCGAACATATTTATGTAGATTATTTAACACTGTGATGTGAAGGATAAGTCACGCGAGTATATAACAGAGCCAACCGCAGAATTGCTTCTTAAAGAAGAAATCAGACTTCTTCAAGCCCCAGCGTGCTCAGAGTAGGGTTATAGCTCAAGCACAGCTAGAAAAGCAGGGAGAACTTTCTAAGCAACCCCCCAGTCTGGCCTGCCAGGTGAACTTGAAGTAGAGAACACAGGCTGAAGACAGACTGCTGCTGTGCACACTCGTCACAGGGGCCCCCCTGTACCCAAGGCACATAGGTTGCGTGATCTCCAAGGTCAGCCCTTGAGTCTGGAGATTTTGTGTCTGCCTTCTGGCGCTTTTTTAAAGGCAAGCACTTTGGATGGAGAGGATGAGAGAGCATAACAACCACAGCGGTGGGGAAACCCCAAATGCCCAGAGAGGACATTCAACCCCTAGAATATTAGAGAAGGCAGTATAATATAATGGGTGAGAACATGGATTTTGGAATCAAATCAACGCTGGTTCAAATCCCAGTTCAGTCCTTAACTAGCAGTGGGATCTTGGGCAAGATAATTTGACAGTAAAAATGTGGTGTGATAATAAGAGTGACCTTGCTAGGGTGTTTGAGGATTAAATGGGATTGCGTACCTACAGAAAAGTGGAGACAGGAACTCTGGTCTGTCTGCGCTGAAACCCCACATCCTCCAGACAACTTGTGGGCAGCATCCTTCCCGTCCTGACTTTATCCCTTTGGGAACCACTGTTGTCCAGCCTGACTTGAGTCTCTTAAAAGAATCCTCTTTTGTTTTCTGAGAGATCAGTCTACCACCGAAGTAATGAGCCTGATCTGACTCAGCCCAAGGATCCTGGCCATTGAGTTTGACTTGGTGTGTCCAATAATTCATACATTTTGAGTAACAGGTTCTGGCTAAGAGGAAAAACTTGCACTGAATCCGACGCATTCGCAGCAAGCGAAGCAGGAGGAAAATGCTTAATTCCGGCTTGTTAGCCGCTGAGCTTCTGAGGACAGCATCAGCTTAGCCGCTTGCAAATAAGCGAGCATCAGAGAAGTTGGTTGAGCTGGCAGGAATATAACAAGCTGTGTATGAAAACCTTGGGATTAAATCTCCATAGCCAAATTGCTCGGTGCACAGGATCAAAAGCGCTGCAAGGGGAGTGGGACAATGCACCGGCTCCCTTCTGCACGCCCGCCCGACCTTTCCCGGCAGGAAAACCCCGAAGAGCATGTGCTTTGGCGCCTTATCAAGAAATAAGGCTGTGCTGTAGATTATAATTAAAACAATAAATTCTTCTCCCTCGCGTGTCTCCCGATTAGAAAGTTGATACTGTGTCAAGCTGCTGGGGAGATAAACTCTCGCTGCTTCTCATACTCACTGCACTGCTTATTTTTGAGATCCTCTGATGGTGTGTGGTTTTTTTTTTTTTTTATTTTAATGACAACTTGCAAATAACACCTTGGAGTTTCTTTCCTTTGATTTCTCTATCACGCTATTGACACTGATACTCAGGGAACTTTCAGGGTGTGAGAGCTTTCATCTTAATGTGTTATGGAGGCCCTGGCATGAGTCATTGAGGCATCCAGGGAACTTACTGGTCAGGAAAAATATCGGATGGCACATGAAGGTGAAAGTATTAGTCGTTCAGTCGTGTCTGACTCAGGACTCCATGGGCTGGAGCCCACCAGGCTCCCCTGTCCGTGGGGATTCTCCAGGCAAGAATACTGGAGAGAGTTGTCATGCCCTCCTCCACAGGATCTTCCTGACGCAGGAGACGCAAGAGACCTAGGTTCGATACCCGGGTGAGGAAGATCCCCTGGAGGAGGAAACGGCAATCTACTCCAGTATCCTTGCCTGGAAAATTCTATGGATAGAGGAACCTGTCGGGCTACAGTCTACGGGGTTGCAGAGTCAGATACAACTGAGCACACACGCACACACGCACATGCGCACAACTGCCTCCTCATCTCCGTTTCTCGAGGCATCCCGGGCTTTCCTGTGGGCGATCCCACTGGTACTCAAGCACCATCAAAGGCTGGGACATTGCTAGAGCCATGATCCCAGCCAAATGATCTCATTCAGGAATCTGGGACCTTGGGAACACTGTCCCAGCCAGACTGGGTCATGTTTAGTTCCCAAACCTTAGTACGCTATGGGCTTCCCTGGCGGCTCAGATGGTAGAGAATCCACCTGCAGTGTGGGAGACCTGGGTTTGATCCCTGGCGGGGAAGATCCCCTGGAGGAGGCCATGGCAACACACTCCAATATTCTTGCCTGGAGAATCCTCATGGACAGGGAAGCCTGACTGGCTACAGTCCTTGAGGTTTCGAAGAGGTGGACCCGACTGAGCGACTAAGCCCAGAGCACGCTGTGTTTGTCTCATTCTTGAACTTTTGCGTGTGAAGCTTGTTTCGTCTTACCCTTCACCCTTCCCTTGGGCAACCCCAGTTCATTCTTCACACCTCAGCTTATTATTAACTTCCTCTACTTGAAATAAACATTTCATTTGAGAGTAGCTTTAGATTTAAGAGGACTTCCCTGCTGGCTCAGATGGTAAAGCATCTGTCTACAATGCAGGAGACCTGGGTCTGATCCCTGGGTTAGGAAGATCCGCTGGAGAAGGAAGTGGCAATCCACTCCAGTACTGTTGCCTGGAAAATCCCATGGATAGAGGAACCTGGTAGGCTACAGTCCATGGGGTTGCAAAGAGTCGGACATGACTGAGCGACTTCACTTACGTACTTAGATTTTAAAAAAATGTTGCCAGCATGGTACAGAAATCCTATGTACTCTCAACCCAGTTTCTTCTGTTGTCCAATATCTTACGTTATTATGAGACATCGATCATAATTAATGAACCAATATTGAATCAATATTCAAATTTGCCCTCTTAGCTCTTTTTAAGTGTACAGTTAATACACTTGAGGTGTACTTGCATTGTTGGGCAACCGTCACCACCACCCATCTCCAGAACTTTTTCATCTTCCCAAATGGAAATTCTGTATCCATCAAACACGAGTTTCCTGGCCCCCAGTCTGCCAGATGCTGGCAACTACCATTCCTGTCTCTGTGAATCTGTCTGCTCTAAGTACCTCATGAAACTGGACTCACACATGAGTTGTCCTTTTGCTAAGTCACTTCAGTCATGTCCGACTGTGTGTGACCCCATAGACGGCATCCCACCAGGCTCCCCCATCCCTGGGATTCTCCAGGCAAGAACACTGGAGTGGGTTGCCATTTCCTTCTCCAGTGCATGAAAGAGAAAAGTGAAAGTGAAGTCGCTCAGTCTGTCCAACTGTTAGCGACCCCATGGACTGCAGCCCACCAGGCTACTCCGTCCATTGGATTTTCCAGGCAAGAGTACTGGAGTGGGGTGCCATTGCCTTCTCCAATGGCACTGGCTTATTTTGCTCAGCATAATGTCCTCAAGATTCATCTATATGGAAGCATGTGCTGGAATTTCCTTCTTTTTCAAGGCTGAGTAATATTCCAGTGTGTATCCAGTAGACTCTTCCCATCTGTGGATGTGGGACCCATGGAAACTGAAACCACTGTAAGGGAGTTGGATATCCTCGGATGTTGGTCTCTGTGGTCAGTTCTGCAATTGAGTATCCTACTCAGTAATCCTCCCAAGACACTTTTGGGGCAGCTTGTTTATACTACATTTTGTTCATGGACACTTGTGTTTCTTCCTCCTTTGCTTTCACAAAGTCTTTCTTGACCCGACTGTATCACCCAGGAGCATCTGGGGGTCCCCTCTGTCAAGGTGTGCTTATCCCACAGAAGTGTGAAAACGTACGTCCCCATCCACCTTTCACACTAGACTCTCAGCTTCTTAAGTACAGGTTCCATGACAGTAAGTGGTTCACCCTTGTTTCTCCATGATCTAGAACTGTGCCTGGCTCACAGGACACACAATATGTGTAATGAATGATTCATAGGATAGATGGATGAATGGATGGGTGGGTGGATGGATGGATGGAGGGTGGATGGATATAGAAAAAGATGAGGATGGGCCTGAACAGATGTCTCAAGGGATACAATTGGATTCCTACTATTGATTCCAACGGGCTTCCCTGATGGCTCAGTGGTAAAGAACCCACCTAGCAATGCAGGAGTTGCGAGTTCAGTCCCTGTGTCAGGAAGATCCCCTGGAGAAGGAAATGGCAACCCACTCCAGTATTCTTGCCTGGGAAGTCCCATGGACAGAGGAGCCTGGTGGGCTACAGTCCATGGGGTCGCAAAGAGACATGACTTCATGACTAAACAACAGCGTCAAGTCCAGTTGGTGAGCATGTGGTTATAAAGAAGGAGTTTAGGGCAAAGGAAAAATACAAGGTTAAACTGATACAGAGCAGAGGGTAGGAATGGAGCCAAGGGTGGGGCATCGGGGAGTATATTTTGCTTGACATTTTTGTACTTAAAAAGTTATGCTTAGTATTTTAGCAAAATAAATCAATGAAAAACTTTCCTAAGGTCTTACTGCCAAAATGGATACTATTGACCTTGTAAATATAAAAATAATACACAAACAGCTCACAGGGGAAAGGAAGGAATAAAATGTAAATTAAAAATTCCTCTTTGCAGAGGTAACCCCATTAACTTCATCTTAAGTGTTTACAACCATTCTTGGGGGAACTTTCTATAATCAGTGAATATACAGGGGCACACTCTTTTTAATGGTGCCTATTCATCCGTAGCGTGGAGATAGCATTATTTAACTGCTCTTCATCGGGGAGGATGTTTCGCTTTGATCATTATCAACAGAGCTGCAGTGTCTTAGAGTACTTTTGCAAGCATATCCATGAGGTAAATTCTTTGAAGGAGAACTTCTGGGCTAAATTTTTTAAAGCACTTTGCATTTTGGTAGATATTACATATGTGTGTGTGCTCAATCACTCAGTCTTGTCTTTCCTTTTTTTGTGACCCCATGGACTGCAACCCACCAGGGTCCTCTGTCCATGGGATTCTCCAGGCAAGAATACTGCAGTGGGTTGCCATTTCTCTCTCCATGGGATCTTCCCAACCCTGGGATCAAACCTGCATCTCGTGTGTCTCCTGCATTGGCAGGCAGTTTCTTTACCACTGTGCCACCTGGGAAGCCCAGATGTTACAAACACTTTGCATTTGGGTAGATATGACCCAATGCCTCTCTCAAGAGTTGGAACTGGCTTATGTACTGTGACTTGGCTTACTGCTGTTAGTCCTGTTAACGCGAGTGAACCGTGCTGGTTAAAACACACAAGTTTGGAGCCGTTGGTCCAGTTTATAGCCAGACCTTACTCAGACTCTTCAAGGAATGAGTCATGATGTTCTCTAATTTATAATAAATTCTGGAAGGGGGCAGAGATGACTCTTTTACACTTAGAGCTGTGCATATCGGATCAAGAAAGGGGAAAATCATCCAGAGAGGTCGAACTCAAACATGATTTGAAGTTCCATCCACGATTTGAAGTTTCTTGTCCTCGATGGATGTATTTAAAGTGGAAGAGACAGATGAGGTTAAGACCTCAGTCGCCTCCCCTTAAAAGTGATGGGTGATTCTCTTCTGTCTGGGAGCTCCAGGATCTACCCCGCAGCGTGGCTGTCACTCCAGCTGAGAAGGGATGTCACTGGTTTGGCATGCCCTATATTTTGTGTTATTTCCTACTTCCTCAGGTCAAGTGTCAGCCCCGTTCAGTAAGGGCTCAAACAGCCGATGAAAGGAGTGTGGGGCTGGCTGTATCCCAGGGTACAGAGGAGGCAGGAGGTGAAAAAGTGGCAAAACCCATTTAGCGTGTGTTTGACACAACTTAACTGCTGTGCCCAGCATCTCAGCTTCAACACACCCGGCCTGATGTTTGACACTAGGAAAAAAAAAAAAAAAAAATCAAAAGAATTATCTTCTTTTTCTCCATCGTGCAGTGGGAAAAAGGTTGCTTGTCTTTTAATCCAGAGATAAAAAGATACAGAGATACAGACACAGAAAACAAATTTAGTGTTACCAGAAGGGAAACAAGGTGGGATAAATTAGGGGCTTGGGGTTAGCAGATACAAACTACTATATATAAAACAGATAAACCGCAAGGCCCTACTGTGTGGGTCAAGGAACTAGATTCAGTATCTTGTAATAAACCATGATGGAAAGAACATGAGATATATATATATATATATACATATATACTCTTTGCTGTTGTTAGTGAGTCCCTTGGTCATGTCTGACTATTTGAGACCCCATAGACTGTAGCCTGCCAGGCTCCTCTGTCCATGGGATTCTCCAGGCGAGAATACTGGAGTGGGTTGCCACTTCCTTCTCTAGGGGATCTTACCAACCCTGGGATTGAACCTGCATCACTCGTGTCTCCTGTGTTCGCAGGCAGATTCTTTACCACTGGGCCACAAGGGAAGCCCTATATACTCTTTATGTATACATATACACATGTATTTATAAATACACCCACGCACACACATATATATAACTGAACTACTGTCAGACTTCCTTCACTCAGTTTGACAGAGGAGGAGAAATGTCGTATGACATCCCTTATATGCAGAATCTAAAAAGAAACGATACAGATGAGCTTATCTACAAAATAGAAAGAGACTCACAGACTTAGAGAACAGATTTACGGCTGCCAGCAGGGGAAGGATGAGGGGAAAGGGTAGTCGGGGAATTTGGAATGGACATGAAAACACTGGTATATTTAAAATGGATAACCAACAAGGACCTCCTGTGTAGCACAGGGAACTCTGTTCAATATTATGTGGCTTACTGGATGGGAGGGGAGTTTGGGGGAGAATCAAGCCATGTATGTGCGTGGCTGAGTCTTTTTGCTGTCTACCTGAAACTGTCACAACATTGTAATCAGCTATACTCCAGTATAAAATAAAAAGTTAAAAAAAAACGGAATCACTTTCTTGAACACAAGAAACTAACAGAACATTGTAAATCAACTCTACTTAATGAAAAAAAGAGAAAGAGAGAGAGTGATAGACACAGGCCATTTCCTCCTTTAGGACAAGCTGTAGCTAGTCGTCTACAAAATTTCAACCCCAATCCGTGGTGCCATGAGGGGAGAACGTGGGTAAGCAACAGGAACTTTCCACTAACATAGCACCTTCTTGCAACTGTTGCGCTTGACTCTTTGTGGGTTAGCTCATTTGGAAGTCAATTTTCTTCACTACTGCTGCACTGTAAAGTCTAGAAAGCAGTGTTATGAAACTTGCAGAGAAAACATTACATTATTTTGATGTAAAATACTTTATTTTTAGACTATCACACAATGTAATGTAAGGTTTACTGTGAAATGCTTCCTCCCCCCGCAATCCCCTAAGTCAGTTCTATTCCCCAGAGGTTCCACTGTTACCAGTTTTGTGCATCTTCTGAGAGACAGTCAATTAATACACAAGCACATTCATGTAAATAATAGCATGTGGTCACATTACATTAGATCCAAGTCCAGGGAGCTGAAACAATTATTTCCTTAAAAACAATAGCCACAGAGAGGAATACTCATCCCACAGTTTACTAGCTATAAATATTATTAGATAAAAATATAAGAACAATAGTAAAACCATGAATATTCATGAATTCATGAATACAATGGCTGGCACTTCTTTTAAGTATATATTGTTTTATTTACAGCAAGCACAGTCTTAAAAGGACCTGGAATGTAGTAAATAATAAAAGTGATTTACTTATTTTCCTCTTTGCCTGCCTATATTATAATTTACTGGGACAACCTCTCAGACAGTAATATATTTTTATGCTCTATTTGGCTACATTTAATGGGTTTCCTGGGTAGCTCAGATGGCGAAGGATCTGCCTGCAATGCAGGAGACCCTGGTTCGATTCCTGGTTGGGAAGATCCCCTGGAGGAGTGATAGTGGCTACCCACTGCAGGATTCTTGGGTTTCTCTGGTGGCTCAGACCATAAAGAATCACCTGCAGTGTGGGAGATCTGAGTCTGATCCCTGGGTTGAGAAAATCCCCTGGAGGAAGGTATGGCAACCCACTCCAGTACTCTTGCCTGGACAGAGAAGCCTGGCAGGCTACAGTCCATGGAGTCACAAAGAATTGGACACAACTGAGTAACTAAGCACAGAATTACTAGAGAGAGAGAGACAAAAAGAAAGAGAGAGAGAAAAAGGAATCAGTAGGTAACCCAAGAGTGCTTGCTTATTTATCGATATCCCCTCCCCCACTTCTTTGTTGCCTTCATACATGATGGAGCCTGTGGACCTTTTTTTTTAATTGAAACATACTTAGTTTATGGTGTTGTATTAGTTTGAAGTATACACAGTGATTCATTTATATATATATATATTTTTTTCAGATTCTTTTCCATTGTAGGTTATTACAAAATATTGAGCATAGTTCCCTGTGCTATACAGCAGGTTGTTTATCTCTTTTGTATCAAGTAGTGTGTATCTGTCAAATCTGGACATTCGTTCTTGTCTCACAGTGACTTTTTTCCTAGGCAACTCCAGTGATTAAGACAGTGATTTTAGAGTATGTGTCAAATGCCCAAGTACCTTGTAGCTCTCCAACTTTTTCTAAACCACCTCAAGCACTGTTTGAACCATCTATTAGCTGGCAAACAATTGAGATGCTAATTAGAAATCAATGTTATCTTTTCATTAAAGTCACCTCCCACCCCCATCGTCCCAGCTCTCACGCTTTTGAACAAATAGCTTCTGCTTACCTCTTACGGGTTTCCTCGTGCACTTCAGCTCCACTATGAAGATAATCTATCCCTGCCTCTAATTCTTAACAATTAAGGGTGGACTCTCCCTTTAGGCTATTTGAATGCAGTTCTGACGGTGCCTCCATTAGCTTGGTGCACAGCCAGCTTCAGAGGAGTCTGGCTCTCGAGTCAGACGGGTGAGCTTCTCTCCTTATTACTTGGGTGTTTTTGGATGAGTTGCAATGCTTTGCCTTTCTAAGACTTAATCTTCATTTCTATGAAATGGAGGTGAGAGCAGAAATGAACTCCTGAGATTTCTGGAGAGGTTGAGATGAGAGGATGACTCTGAAGATGTTAGCAAGGGGCCCTGGTCACTGAGACCAGGAAGCACTCTTTCTGGGTCACCTCTCACTGAATGCTGTTCAGTTAGCCAAATCCATTCATCCATTTCCCCTCATTCATTCATCTGTTACTTACTACGTTGCACACTTTCCTGGTGGCTCACACGGTAAAGAATCTGCCTGCAATGCAGGAGACCCAGGTTCTATCCCTGGATGGGGAAGATCCCCTGGAGAAGGGCATGTCAACCCACTCCAGTATTCTTGTCTGGACAATCGCATGGGCAGAGGAGCCCGGTGGGCTACAGTCCATAGCGTCGCAAAGAGTAGGACACGCCTGAGCGACTAACACTTTCTTTTGGGCTCCAGAAATTCTGGATACCACTGCCAAGTTACCATCGCCCTCCTTGGTGATTCTTGCGTGTCTTAACGATTGTTCTTCAAACGATCGCCACCCTCTCCAGGTGTTTGCTGCAGTGAGTGAGTGTTCACTCAGCCAGGGAGTCCTTTGAGAGTTTGTAGGAGCTTAGGACCGGAGAAGGCAACCCCAGTACTCTTGCCTGGAAAATTCCTATGGATGGAGGAGCCTGGTGGGCTGCAGTCCATGGGGTCGCTAAGAGTCGACACGACTGAGCGACTTCACTTTCACTTTTCACTTTCATGCACTGGAGAAGGAAATGGCAACCCATTCCAGTGTTCTTGCCTGGAGAATCCCAGGGACGGGGATGCCTGGTGGGCTGCCGTCCATGGGGTCGCACAGAGTCGGACACGACTAAAGTGACTTAGCAGCAGCAGCAGCCGCAGGAGCTTAGGGAAGACAGATGGGTGCCTTTTTAATGACTGGAGGTTCCTCTCAAGAGGCTGTGTTTCATGCGGAGACCCAGGAGGGGATCTCATTCCTCTCTGCCATTGTTTGCCAGCTCATGGGAGCTGAGGAGGTGGATTACTCAAGAGAGGAAGGGAAACCCTGTGACCCCATTTTCTGTGCTGGGTGGACCAAGTGATTCACGCTGCTGCTACTGCTGCTAAGTCGCTTCTGTCGTATCCGATTCTTAGCGACCCCATGGACTGCAGCCTACCAGGCTCCTCTGTCCATGGGATTTTCCAGGCAGGAGTACTGGAGTGGGGTGCCATTGCCTTCTCTGAAGTGATTCATAGATTTACAGAATTCCCCATGGGTGGGCACCCTGGTACAGGGAGACGTAACTAAGATCATGCTTCAGGGGTCTAAAACCTTGGTTAGAATCCTGGCTTGGCTGCTTACTGTGAGTGACCAGGGACCGCTACTCCACCTGTTTGATTCTCAGTTTCCCCATATGAAATTGAGAACTGGGTGATCCTAAAGTGTTAAGGGGACTTCCCAGGCGGCCCAGTGGTAAAGAATCTGCCTGGCAATGCAGGAGACACAAGAGATGTGGGTTGGGACGGTCCCCCGGAGGAGGAAATGGCGACCCATTCCAGTATTCTCTCCTGAGAATTTCCATGGACAGAGGAGCCTGGCAGTCTACAGTCCACAGGTTTGCAAAGAGTTGGACATGACTGAACATGCATGCATGCCCACCAAGTGGCTAATACAGCACCTGAAACATTCAAACATCTGTGACTTCCATCAGGTTATTGTTGTTCAGTGGCTCAGTCGTGTCCAACTCTTGTGACCCCATGGCCTGCAGCACGCCAGGCCTCCCTGTCCATCACCAACTCCCAGAGTCCACCCAAACCCATGTCCATTGAGTCAGTGATGCCATCCAGCCATCTCATCCTCTGTCATCCCCTTCTCCTCCTGCCTTCAATCTTTCCCAGCTTCAGGGTCTTTTCCAATTAGCTGGCTCTTCATATCAGGTGGCCAAAGTATTGGAACTTCAGCATCAGTCCTTCCAATGAATATTCGGGATTGATGTCCTTTACGATTGACTGGATTGATCTGTTGCTGTCCAAGGGACTTTCCGGAGTCTCCGTCAGTTAAGAGGTAGCATTTATTGAGCACCTAGTGTATGCCAGGAACTGAGTGAAGAGCTTTACTTCGAAGAATCAGCTGCTATGTAGTAACTCATGAACAAAGTTCTGGGGTCAGACTGTTTGAGTTTAGATCTTCACTGCAACAATTATAAGGTGTGATTTTAGTCTCCTTAACCCTTTCTTTTTTTCAGATCCTTCGTGTGTAATACGTGAGAATTCAAGGAGATTGTATATGTAAAACACTTTTAAAATGTCTGCAGGTGTGGAGCTCTGAATATAATGCGTGTGTTCCATTGTCTGACTGTGACCCCATGGACTGTAGGCCTGCCAGGCTCCTCTGTCCATGGAACTTTGCAGGCAAAAATGCTGGAGTAGGGTGCCATTTCCCCCTTCAGAGAATCTTCCTGACACAGGGACCGAACCCACGTCTGTTGCATCTCCGGCATTGGCCGGGGTACTGAATACGCGTTGGTTATTCTTTACCATCTGAAAGGATCAGAGCTGCTAGATGGCGTTAACCTTAGTAAGTCAGAGCAGTGAAGGAACCTGCCCAGGTTCATGTGACTTCGAAGATGCTAGAAGCAAGCCTGAGCTGGTTTTGTTGGTTCCTCTGCTGGAGTGAAGGCTAGATGAGCAGCATCTTGAAAATGAAGTCCTCCTCGTCTCCAAGGGATAACAATGCCCCGTTGTCCCTGGAAATGTCACCGTTGGGGCACATTCTATAAACTGGACCAAATTAAATCCCTCACTTCATTTCCCCAGAAAGGCTCCTCCAAAGCGTCACTCTGAACCCTGCCTGGCAAATCTGTACGAGGGGATGTTGGTAGGATTTGGTCTCCCTACAAAATCCCCTCAAAGATGTATGAGGCTGCATATAAATTGCATTGAATTTGGCTGACCATGGGCTAGCCTTGCTTTTATGCTGAATATCAGCGGAAAGTATGAAATGGAGATTACATTTTCAATTCGGGCTTTTTCTCCCAAAGCTCTGCTGAGATGCCCTCCTTCCCATCCATCAGGGTAGAATTGCACTGGAGTGGAGTCCCAGACTCTCCTTCTCTTCCGGGAAGCGTATCTCACCCTTGCTATCAGACTGCAGCCGTGGGTAACACTCTTCTTAACAGCCAGTTACATTATTCCTCTCCTTCCCAAATTCATGCCCTTTTTTTCCCCAGGACTTTTTCTTCTTAAGATCTCTCGCACAGGAGGATCACAAAACCAACCTCAAAAAAAAAAAAAAAAAAAAAATGGCATTCTTGTGGATGCTGAAATTGGTATATCTGTCTCTTGGGTTGTTCAGGGCAGAAATAAGACATGGATGCAAATGAGCTTCATCCACCGACCATGAGAAACGTGCTCATTACTTCCTCCTGAAATACATATATTCATACCAGCTATTTCAGTTCTTTCCCCCCAAACAGCCCTAAATCATTGTCAGTGTTCAGCTCCAGCCGGGGTCTGTGAGAGGAGTATTTCCCAGTGGGGGGCGGGAGGGTGATTATGCATCTGGCTTTACATCAGCAGGAGCTTCAATATTTCAACAGCCCTGACTCCCCATGTTCTTGCCTCTCCCTCCTGCCCCCTTGAACGTGATTGCCTGGCTGACTCCCCAAAGACAAAATGTGCTAAGTGAACTTGACAGATTCCAGGCTGGCTGCATATGGCAAGGCCCGACTTACATGTTCCTGGGATCCCCCAGCTGCTCTCACCTTATTAAGATGGCAGTAACTACATGCAAGTCAAGTTCACTGCATCCGTTTTAATTCTCTGAGCCCTGGAGACTAGCCTTGGACTTCAAGGTGGAATTGGACAGAGCATCACCCACTGCAAATCTGACTTTTCCCTTTTCTTCCCGAACCCACGGCTGGGAGGCAGGTAGGTGAAAAAATGGACCCAGAAGTCAGAGGGATGTTAGGGAAATGTGAAGGGGAGGTTCAAGGTCTGTCTTAGGGTCGTCAGCAGAGTCTAACAGAGACTTTAGGTATTGTGTCCTTGTTGTTTAGTCCTAGATCTGTTCTTTCTGAACCTCTGACTCCCACACATAATTGAGACTTCGACTTTGATTCATAAGTCTAATTTGCACCCCTCCCTTTCCCCACGTGGATTTAAAGACATGGAAAAACATTCAAAAGTTGCCTTTCAAGTGCATGAGCACTTGGCAATTCAGTGATTAAAGTTTGGGGTTGAATCCATGCACATTATTTTAATAATAGAAATTTGTTACAATGAATCTGTAACGCGGAATTCTTGATGGCTTTTCACTTTACCCAGAATCTATAGAAAATGTCGCTACTTTTATATAGTTTTCTATATTCTGAGAGCATGATTGCTACGTAGAATGGAGAATACTAAGAGGACAGAGTATCATCTTATTAAAATAGAAAAAAGGGAGATGTAGGTTCAGTCCCTGGGTTGGGAAGATCCTCTGGAGAAGGAAATGGTAACCCACTCCAGTACTCTTGCCTGGGAAATGCCAAGGACAGAGGAGCCTGGGGGGCTACAACCCATGGGGTTGCAAAGAGTTGGACTTGAGTTAGTGACTAAAAGAACAGCAACAAGATATAACCATAGGCAAACGAATGGAATGCATTCTCAGTGGAGCCCAAAGGGAAAATTGTATCCAAAAGGAAAGCTATTTAGGGGAGAGGGGATGGGGAAGTCAGCAAAGTTAAACGCAGAAATGGTCTAGGGATTGGAGCTGACCAGCTGGAGAAATCCTGAAATGTTCACTGTGGGAGTGACCGTTGCAGTGGATGGAGAGTGGACATCTCTTGTATGAAGTTCCTTCCAGGTCTGAGGTTTCCATATTCTGGGCATTGGCACACCCACAGAGAGATGCGATGAGAAGACTTCCAGTGGAAGCTGAATGATTGCAGTTATAAATGATTCGGNGATGCCATCCAGCCATCTCATCCTCTGTCATCCCCTTCTCCTCCTGCCTTCAATCTTTCCCAGCTTCAGGGTCTTTTCCAATTAGCTGGCTCTTCATATCAGGTGGCCAAAGTATTGGAACTTCAGCATCAGTCCTTCCAATGAATATTCGGGATTGATGTCCTTTACGATTGACTGGATTGATCTGTTGCTGTCCAAGGGACTTTCCGGAGTCTCCGTCAGTTAAGAGGTAGCATTTATTGAGCACCTAGTGTATGCCAGGAACTGAGTGAAGAGCTTTACTTCGAAGAATCAGCTGCTATGTAGTAACTCATGAACAAAGTTCTGGGGTCAGACTGTTTGAGTTTAGATCTTCACTGCAACAATTATAAGGTGTGATTTTAGTCTCCTTAACCCTTTCTTTTTTTCAGATCCTTCGTGTGTAATACGTGAGAATTCAAGGAGATTGTATATGTAAAACACTTTTAAAATGTCTGCAGGTGTGGAGCTCTGAATATAATGCGTGTGTTCCATTGTCTGACTGTGACCCCATGGACTGTAGGCCTGCCAGGCTCCTCTGTCCATGGAACTTTGCAGGCAAAAATGCTGGAGTAGGGTGCCATTTCCCCCTTCAGAGAATCTTCCTGACACAGGGACCGAACCCACGTCTGTTGCATCTCCGGCATTGGCCGGGGTACTGAATACGCGTTGGTTATTCTTTACCATCTGAAAGGATCAGAGCTGCTAGATGGCGTTAACCTTAGTAAGTCAGAGCAGTGAAGGAACCTGCCCAGGTTCATGTGACTTCGAAGATGCTAGAAGCAAGCCTGAGCTGGTTTTGTTGGTTCCTCTGCTGGAGTGAAGGCTAGATGAGCAGCATCTTGAAAATGAAGTCCTCCTCGTCTCCAAGGGATAACAATGCCCCGTTGTCCCTGGAAATGTCACCGTTGGGGCACATTCTATAAACTGGACCAAATTAAATCCCTCACTTCATTTCCCCAGAAAGGCTCCTCCAAAGCGTCACTCTGAACCCTGCCTGGCAAATCTGTACGAGGGGATGTTGGTAGGATTTGGTCTCCCTACAAAATCCCCTCAAAGATGTATGAGGCTGCATATAAATTGCATTGAATTTGGCTGACCATGGGCTAGCCTTGCTTTTATGCTGAATATCAGCGGAAAGTATGAAATGGAGATTACATTTTCAATTCGGGCTTTTTCTCCCAAAGCTCTGCTGAGATGCCCTCCTTCCCATCCATCAGGGTAGAATTGCACTGGAGTGGAGTCCCAGACTCTCCTTCTCTTCCGGGAAGCGTATCTCACCCTTGCTATCAGACTGCAGCCGTGGGTAACACTCTTCTTAACAGCCAGTTACATTATTCCTCTCCTTCCCAAATTCATGCCCTTTTTTTCCCCAGGACTTTTTCTTCTTAAGATCTCTCGCACAGGAGGATCACAAAACCAACCTCAAAAAAAAAAAAAAAAAAAAAATGGCATTCTTGTGGATGCTGAAATTGGTATATCTGTCTCTTGGGTTGTTCAGGGCAGAAATAAGACATGGATGCAAATGAGCTTCATCCACCGACCATGAGAAACGTGCTCATTACTTCCTCCTGAAATACATATATTCATACCAGCTATTTCAGTTCTTTCCCCCCAAACAGCCCTAAATCATTGTCAGTGTTCAGCTCCAGCCGGGGTCTGTGAGAGGAGTATTTCCCAGTGGGGGGCGGGAGGGTGATTATGCATCTGGCTTTACATCAGCAGGAGCTTCAATATTTCAACAGCCCTGACTCCCCATGTTCTTGCCTCTCCCTCCTGCCCCCTTGAACGTGATTGCCTGGCTGACTCCCCAAAGACAAAATGTGCTAAGTGAACTTGACAGATTCCAGGCTGGCTGCATATGGCAAGGCCCGACTTACATGTTCCTGGGATCCCCCAGCTGCTCTCACCTTATTAAGATGGCAGTAACTACATGCAAGTCAAGTTCACTGCATCCGTTTTAATTCTCTGAGCCCTGGAGACTAGCCTTGGACTTCAAGGTGGAATTGGACAGAGCATCACCCACTGCAAATCTGACTTTTCCCTTTTCTTCCCGAACCCACGGCTGGGAGGCAGGTAGGTGAAAAAATGGACCCAGAAGTCAGAGGGATGTTAGGGAAATGTGAAGGGGAGGTTCAAGGTCTGTCTTAGGGTCGTCAGCAGAGTCTTAACAGAGACTTTAGGTATTGTGTCCTTGTTGTTTAGTCCTAGATCTGTTCTTTCTGAACCTCTGACTCCCACACATAATTGAGACTTCGACTTTGATTCATAAGTCTAATTTGCACCCCTCCCTTTCCCCACGTGGATTTAAAGACATGGAAAAACATTCAAAAGTTGCCTTTCAAGTGCATGAGCACTTGGCAATTCAGTGATTAAAGTTTGGGGTTGAATCCATGCACATTATTTTAATAATAGAAATTTGTTACAATGAATCTGTAACGCGGAATTCTTGATGGCTTTTCACTTTACCCAGGATCTATAGAAAATGTCGCTACTTTTATATAGTTTTCTATATTCTGAGAGCATGATTGCTACGTAGAATGGAGAATACTAAGAGGACAGAGTATCATCTTATTAAAATAGATAAAAGGGAGATGTAGGTTCAGTCCCTGGGTTGGGAAGATCCTCTGGAGAAGGAAATGGTAACCCACTCCAGTACTCTTGCCTGGGAAATGCCAAGGACAGAGGAGCCTGGGGGGCTACAACCCATGGGGTTGCAAAGAGTTGGACTTGAGTTAGTGACTAAAAGAACAGCAACAAGATATAACCATAGGCAAACGAATGGAATGCATTCTCAGTGGAGCCCAAAGGGAAAATTGTATCCAAAAGGAAAGCTATTTAGGGGAGAGGGGATGGGGAAGTCAGCAAAGTTAAACGCAGAAATGGTCTAGGGATTGGAGCTGACCAGCTGGAGAAATCCTGAAATGTTCACTGTGGGAGTGACCGTTGCAGTGGATGGAGAGTGGACATCTCTTGTATGAAGTTCCTTCCAGGTCTGAGGTTTCCATATTCTGGGCATTGGCACACCCACAGAGAGATGCGATGAGAAGACTTCCAGTGGAAGCTGAATGATTGCAGTTATAAATGATTCGGGTGATTTGGGAAGCCATTTTTCCAGCTTCTCAGTAAATATAACAAAAACCTGAAGCTCTGAATTTGAGGAATTGAAACCGTTTGCATTTCTTTTACCCAAGGGTAACTAAAAATTGACTACCAGTGAAAGACTTAACTAAAAAAGAACTTCTGAAAAAAACTTTAGCAAGAAGCCTTGAAGTAAATGGTTTATTGTCCTCAGGACCCACTCTGGTTGCACCTAGCCTTTACTTTTCTGCTCATGGTAACAAGATAGCCGCCAAAGTTCCAAGCCTCATGTCCTCACTCCAGTGCCTCAAGTGTAAAAGGACAGGGGTGAAGCACTTACTATCCTTTGCAAGGATTTGCCTTTTTTTTCTGAGAAGGAAAGCCATCAAGGAGACATGAAATTATGTCTTATTTGCCCAAACTGGATGGCATACATGCAAAAGGTCATTGGATGACCCTGACCAGTTTAGACTGATCATTATTCATTACCTGGATCTGGATAAGTGGACCCACCTTGCTGAGATTAAATAGTATTATCTCTTTACCTGAATAAATTGAAATTCTATTAATAAGTTATCAATGGGGCAGATGCTGGGTAGGCAGCAAATAGTATCGTTCAGGTAAATCCACCTAATTTAAACAGTGTGGAGCCCTTCTTAAATTTCAGCAGAAGGACTTTTTTCCCCCAACCAATATTGTCCTAGGATTCACCGGCTCAGACTTTAACCGAGGTATCCAGAGGACAATATATCATGTGAATGCAAAAGAGATGTCCATTCATGCTTTCAATTTCTTGATACTACCTTTTTTCAAAATGTCAATGACTTTCTCCTAGAGCTTGGATTGTAGATGGATCAAGGTAATCAGGATAATGAAAATATCATTTTAATTTTACCAGTGCTTGCTATAAGCCAAATATTGAACAAAATACTTTACATATAGTTATTATTCATCTCATCACTGCAACAGTCTTATGTCTTGGAAAGGCAGAGGGTTAGGGATTATTGTTACTGGAATGTCTCAAAAGGGCTTCACGGGTGGTTCAGCTGGTAAAGAACCCGCCTGCCAATGCAGGAGATGTGGGTTCAATCCCTGGGTTAGGAAAATCCCCTGGAGGAGGCCATGGCTACCCACTCCAGTATTCTTGCCTGGAGAATTTCAGGGACAGAGGAGCATAGCAGGCTACAGTCCTTGGGTCGCCCCCTGGGAAGCCCCTAGAATATAGTGCGTGTGTATGTGCTAAGTTGCTTCAGTCGAGTCTGACTCTTTGCGACCCCATGGACTGTAGCCCACCAGGTTCCTCTGTTCACGGGATTCTCCAGGCAGGAACACTGGAGTGGGTTGCCATGCCCTTTTCCAGTGTAATCTTCTCAACCCAGAACATAATAGGTGCTCAGCAAATATTTATCCTAATCCCACAAATGAGAAAGTGGATACACTAGTTCTTTGGGAAAAATAAACGTGCAACAAGCATGAGGTTTTTGTGTTCTAATGATCACCAGCTCATATCTCCCCCCCCCTCCTACGCTATTTACTTCTTCAAAGCTGCAAGCCCTGTTTTCATCACCCTCCTTGTTTCCAGCACAGACTCATTTTCAGTTGCGGATTCTCTCTTGCCTGAAGGCCTCCGTGCCACATGAGCTGCGTCCTCTCAGAGCCCTGTGTAGAGCCAGAAGCACGGGCCACTTTCTGCTGCTGAGAAATCTTCCCTCCCAGGGCACATGCATGCCTGCAAGGCAATGTGGGAAACCATTTGTAGAAGTTGTAATTAATGATCTGCTGGGTCTTGGCACTTATTTGAGGAAATACAAAGCCACTGGGAACTGGGGCGACAGCTTAGATAAAAGGGCTTCCCAGGTGGCCGTACTAATAAAGAACTCACGTGCCCGTGTGGGAGACATAAGAGACGTGGGTTCGATCCTTGGGCCGGGAAGATCCCCTGGAAGAGGGCATGGCAGCCCACTCCAGTATTCTTGCCTGGAGAATCCCATGGACAGAGGAGCCTGGCGGGCTGCAGCCCATGAGATCATAAAGAGTCAGACACAACTGAGTGACTAACTCTTTCACTTGCACACTTTTCAGGTGCATTAGGTGAGCGTTCCAGTCTCACCTTACANGGCATGGCAGCCCACTCCAGTATTCTTGCCTGGAGAATCCCATGGACAGAGGAGCCTGGCGGGCTGCAGCCCATGAGATCATAAAGAGTCAGACACAACTGAGTGACTAACTCTTTCACTTGCACACTTTTCAGGTGCATTAGGTGAGCGTTCCAGTCTCACCTTACAGGTGAGGAATACAGGGCCCAAAGGGACGTGTCTGGCCCACACAGCGTCGCTATTATGTAGTAAGCAGTAGAGTTATTCCTGATCCTCTCTTTGTGCCTCTTCAGTCCCCATCAACTTCCTTCTGGTTCCTTTTTTTTTTTATGAAGAGGCAGCTACTAGCGCTGCTCTTCTCTTTGCTCTGATTGCCTGGGGTTTGTTTTGGGAAGCAATCATTAAAGGCAGTACTGAGCCTCAGAGACACAATTTCCGGATCCGCTTCACTAAAGAACCCAGTGGGGAGAGGATGTCTGGCCAGGTGACCTTGGTCACTCCCTAAAGACATCCCTGCTGGGGGTTGGAGCCCAGAGCAATGAAGGAATTTTCCTTCCTGGGTGTGTTTGCTTGTGTTCTTGGATGTTCTGCTAAGCCCCTGCCCACCCACCTCTATGCAAATGTGTCCTCCCACACACTCGGGATGTTCTGTCCCCAAATCCTGAACATCATGTACAGGGGATGGGCTCAGCTGTTGCAGAAACGAGATCTGAGAGGAGGACCGCTTTGCCTGCAGTGATCTCTTTGTAGACTTTATCCTGGGTTGGAAGAGGCCTGCACCTGGAGGTGAGGTCTGGCAAGGTGTTAGCCCCATGTATCAGCTTTCCCAGATCTCAGATGCACCTGGGATAAAAAATTCCTTCTGCTACACTACAGTTTGCATGCATGCTAAATCCCTTCAGTCGTCTCCAACTGTTTGCAGTACTATGGACTGTAGCCTGCCAGGATCCTCCGTCCATGGGATTCTCCAGGCAAGAATGCTGGAATGGGTTGCCATGCTCTCCTCCAGGGGATCTTCTGGACTCAGGGATCAAACCCACGTCTCTTTGCATCCCCTGCACTGGCAGGCAGGTTCTTTACCCCTAGCACCACCTGGGAAGCCCACTGCACTACAGGATAGGTACTAAAATATTATTTTTCTTACCAGAAAGCAGGAAGGCTTGTAGCTATCATGACTATTATAGTCCTTGCTATGTAAAGACACAGAGCTAAGTGACCTCCAAGTCCTATTTCATATGATAGTCAAAGCAGTCTTGTAAGTTTGGTATGAAGAATCACTGATCGCTTTTCAGTAGGAGGTATTTGCTATTGTTGCTGTATGCAGGATCTCATTTAGGGATTTAACAGTCTATAATTATTTGAAGGAGTAGGTTAACTTCCAAACTGGCTTCCAAAATAGTGCGTCTCCTGGGCACCGTGGCCTGGCTGATGATGGCAGGAAAGGGAAGCCACTCTGTACCTGAGTTCCTCCAAGTGTGACGGGGCTGTGTTGTAATTCCAGAAGCAGTCTCTTGTTTAGTTGCTAAGTTGTGTCTGACTCTTTGTGACCCTAGGACTGTAGCCCACCCCCCACCCCCTGCAGGCCCCTGTGTCCTCGGGATTTCCCAGGCAAGAATACTGGAGTGGGTTGCCATTTCCTTCTCCAGGAGATCTTATGCACAGCTCTCACTGATTAGCTGTGATGTGTTTGTGGGTCTAGACTTGCTGAACTCTTTTGAGTCCCTCCGGAGCGCTGCTGGAGACTTGAAGTCCTACAAGTGGTGATTTTAGAATCCGGCTCACCTAACTCTGTCCCAGCTCAGCCTTGCTGGGCATGTGAACTTGGACAGGTTATGTATATTCTTCATTCATAAAGAATATATGTGAGCTTTAATTCCCTCATCTATACAAGGAGGACGGTAATGTATATCTATTCATAGAGTTCTCATGAAAATAAAAGGCTGTGATATTAAATAAGCACTTAGCACAGTGCCTAGGATCTAGTAAGCACTCAGTAGGCAGCAGACGTTGTGTCCACACCATTTATCCCCAAGCCTGTGATGCCAGCTTGGCCACCTCCTTATACATTCCCTGGGCTAGGGATGTGTCAGGTTGGATGGATGTAAAGGAAAAACCCAGAGAAACTTTTTGGCCCACTCAGTAGAAGGGCAGTGGTCTTGTGGGAATGACTGATATCAGGGTATTAGTTTAGTATCATACATTTTGGGAAATGCTGATATTTCAAAGACGTTTTTTCTGGAGTTGGATCTTGATTTATTTGTATAGTGTTTTGGTTGTGCTGGGTCTTCGTTGCTTTGAGAGGGGCTTTTGCTAGTTGCAGCAAGGAGGGGATACTCTTGTGTTGTGGTGAGCTGGCGTCCCACAAGTGGCTTCTCTACCCACAGAGGCTCCAGTAGCTGCAGCCGGTGGGCTCAGTAGTTATGACGCATGGGCTTAGTGGCTCCACGGCATGTACGGTCTTCCCAGATCAGAGATTAAACCCATGTCCCCTGCATCGGCAGGTGAATTCTTATACACTCTACCATCAGGAAATCCTGGTGCTGGATTTAATTCCAACCCAGGATAACAGGTTACTGGGGTCATATGGCTGTGTACCAGGATTGAGAAACAGACATGGGAAGAGTGAAACCAGTTGCTTTTTAGTCTGAGAAATTCTTCTTAAACTGGTTTGCACTGGAGACCACACATTAGTTTTTTTTTTTTTTTAAGTTAGTATTTATATGCAATAAGATTTATTTATTTACATGTACAGCTTGGGGACTCTTGGCAATTATATACAATCTTGTAACCTTCACTTTAATCAAGAGAGAGAATAGTTCTTCATTTTAAAAGTTTCCTTAAGCTCATTTTCAGTTTATTTTACCCCCAAATTCCCAACCCCTGGCAACCACTGATCTATTCTCTCTCTATTATTTTGAATTTCATATGAAGGGAATAATACTGTTCAAAACTTCTTATGTTTGACTTTCTTCACTTAACTTACTATTTCTGATATGCATCCATGCAGTGTCTAGCAACAGTCCTTTTCACTGCTGAATAATATTCCATGGCATGGATATACCACAATCTGCTTATCCATTCTCCAGTTGATGGACATTGATTTCCAGGTTCTGGTGGGTATGAATGCAATGAAATTTTAGCATACACCTCTGTGTGGACATGAGTTTTCATTTTATTAGGTAAATCCTTGGAAGGTCACTACCGGGTCACATGGCAAGTATAGGTTTAACCTTACAAGATATGGTGGTACTGTTTTCCAGAGCGATTGGTGGCTGTGCTGTTTGCTGCCCACCAGCCATGGGGCATCATGTGTTATATTTTGTTTTGCTTTGTTTTTAACAGTGTCCCTAATATCAATTCAGCATAAGACCCTCTGACCTTTGCTTTTTCTGGTTTAACGGCAACTTTCGGACACTCAGATGAGTGATGATGATGTTAGTGTCATAAGGAAGACATTTGCCCCAACTAATATCTTTTGACTTGCTCAAAACTGTGGAGGAGTGAGATACTGTCTGGATTTCCACAATCAAGGTGAATTTTTATATGTCTTACACATCAAAATTTGTATGCAAGTTTAAGTTTCCTAGCATTAAATCATCATACTTTTAAAATATCAGAGAATTCACCTGAGATATATAAAGATAAGTCATACTCACTCCTGTAGAAAAGTGTTCTCACCCCCCTACTCAGGCTGGTTAATGAACATTTGTTCAACACATATCCTTTGACATATATGCTCATTGCATGTATGTTACATGCCATTGACATATGTTCACTGCTGCTTGTGATGGACTGTGATCTGTTTACAGCTGCAGTACTAAATCTGTATACACACGCACACCGAACTGCACACCCACGTGTCCTCTTCCCCTCACCGTTTTTCGAGGCAGACTGAGTGTGGCCTCTATAACGGTCTGCCTTGCCGTGCACCGTTGCTCACATGTTTGTGGAAGACATCTTCCCTTCTTCTGCTCTCTGCCTTGTACTTTCATTTTCTTCTTGTTGAATTACAAGTGGATTAACATGCTTAATAGGCTTTCCCTGAATCCAACTGGATGCCTCAGCCTCCCACGTGTGCTTTTTTTAGTTTTAAGACATGACAGGGAATGAGGTGAATGAACTCAGGGAGAAGAATCTCAAAGCTCCCAAATGGGGTGTCCCCACTCCCCCAGGCAAGGGATTATAAGGAGAGGCTTGAAATAGAAGACTACATTTGCATATATCTAACATCTATTTTTTTTTATTATGTGAACATGAAGTCCCGTGACTATCGTTTGTATTTCCCCAAATCAGTTTGCCTCCGAACTTACAGATATTCAACAGCAAATGTCAGCAAATGATAGCCTGTGGGCCACATCTGGCCCGCTGCCTACTTTTGCAAATAAAGCTTTATTGATACTCAGCCACACTCATACGTTGTATCTACTTTTGCAAATAAAGTTTTATTGATCCTCAACCACACTCATTCACTCACACACATTCACACATCGTCTATGGTGCTTTCTGGCTATAATGGCTGACTTGAGTGGGTTGCAACAGAGGTGCTATGAGCCTGGCAAAGCTCAAAGTTTATAGGTGTCTACTTACCTTGGTCTCGTCACAGAAAAATGCAGCCAACTTCTGCTTTCTAGCATGCTTGGCTTGTTTGCACCTTCATTGTACTGTGTATCCTTCTGTTTTTGGGGGCTGGCAGTTTATCGGTGTTTAGTAGCCTAGAGCTAGCCATCTGAGTTTTTTGAGATCCATGTCCAGAACTGTAAGCAGACAGCATCTCTCCCGTAGAGTAGTCATTTGAAGATTTGGGGGGGCCAAGTGGTGTGCTTGGCACACATGGTGTCCAGTTCACATAAGGTGAGCTCACTGCATGGAAGCCAGGCCGATATTAGTGTAGAAGTGAAGTCACCCATCGTGTTCTGGGTGGTATTCCCTGCTCTAATGGGGCAGAGGGTAGGAAGGAGAACCTCAAGCTGAGGCATTGGGGGCTGCACAGATACTTGTCTCTTGTTTCTAAGAGACAAGCCAGCCAAGAGTCAGAAGTCCAACATCCAGGTCCTTGGCTGCCCCGTAAGCCTCGTTCTGCCTCCTCGCTGCTGCCCCAAAATCCTTCCAAATACACACTCCACTTCAAGGCATTGATCTTGCAGTTCCCTGGGCCTTATTTTCCCTAGATTTACACATGGCTTCTGGTAAAGAATCTTCCTGCAATGCAGGAGACCCGGGTTCGATCCCTGGGTCAGGAAGATCCTCTGAAGAAGGGAATGACAACCCAGTCCAGTATTCTTGCCTGGAGAATTCCAAGGACAGAGGAGCCTGGTGGGCTACATCCATGGGGTCACAAAGAGTCAGTCACGGCTGAGTGACGAACACGCCTGCATTCCATGTGGCTTCGCCTCCGCCGACTCCCTCATCTCAGGGAGCAGCTCCCGTCACTCTCATTCTGTGCCTGTCCTCGTCACACTTCTAGGCCATCATATTCTCCATCTGTGTGTTTCTGGGTCAGGTACTTGCCTGCTTTCCTCACAGGCAGCAGAGGAATTTATCTTGTTCTGTGCCCAGCACAGAGTCCTTGGCCTGGCATGAGATAGGAGACTGATGCATACTGGCTGAATAAATGAATGAATGGATGAACATTCCTGAAAGGAAGCATTGCCTTCGGTGCTCTAGGAGTGTCAGCTCCCTCCCTCTAGGAGCCGTCTCTCCCTCCCTCGCCCTTCCCCTGCACAAAGACAAACCATCCAGGAAAATCCACTCATATCCACAATGTGGAAACTCACGCCCAGACTGCACAGCACACACAGGAACCCTCCCCTGCACTTACCTGCCCTCAGCCCTCTCAAGGCAGACACAAACTTTCTCCTGGGTGATCTGGGCACAGCCTTTCAAAGGGCCCCCTTCATTCCCCACTCTCAGAAGCTAACAGCTTCTTCAGTAAGACCTCACGTAGCTTTATTGGAGAGGTCCTGGGTATAAAAAAAGCTGCAGCTTAATGAAGGCCATTTAATAGTCAATCTCAATTCCAAGGAAAAGCAAATCTTTATTACCAGCATCCAATCATTTCTGTTCAGGGATTCCCACCCTTTGGAATGGGTGTGTGTGTGTGTGTGTGTGTGTGTGTGTGTGTGTGTGTGTGTGTCTGTGTGTGTGTGTGTGTGTGTGTGTGTGTGTGTGTGTGTGTGTGTGTGTGTGTGTTTCCCAGAACCTCGTTTCTAATTAACTCTGAAGCCTAGATTACAGGAGGCCGGTCTTAGGAATGGAGGGGTGGGTGGGGGCGGGGGCATCTTGGCCGGAAGTAAGCACTGGAGGTGATGTTTAATTAAAGGGAAGCTGTGAGAGGAAGAGGTCTGGGCGGGCTGCACTGCTAATCCTCTTGCCTGGCTCCCTGTCCCCGCGTGACTGTGATTGATGAGCTGGTCGCCCTTACATCTTCATCTGCGGCAGCGCTAATACCCTCAGGCAGAAGGGGCGCCGGTTCGCAGTGCGTGCACTTAGCTCGATGGAGTTCTGAGCTGGCCCAAGAGCTGGCTGAGCAATTCCTTTTCCTGTCTCTCTCTCTCTCTCTCTTTTTTTTTTTTTGCCTTTTCCTTTCTCTCCAAAGATCATAGTTTGATAGAAAGAGTGATAGACGGATGGATAGATGGATGGATGTGTAAAGGGGCAAGTGGATGAATGGATGAATGTTTAAATAGATAGAAACACATAGCTATGTATAGATATGAAAGCGAAAGTGTTAGTCGCTCAGTCCTGTCCACTCATTGCGACCCCATGGACTGTAGCCCCCCCAGGCTCCTCTGTCCTTGGAATTCTCCAGGCAGGAATACTGCAGTGGGTTGCCATTCCCTTCTTCAGAAGATCCTCCCCACCCGGGGACTGAACCCCAGGTCTCCCGAATTGCAGGCAGATTTCATTACCATCTGAGCCACAAGGGAATATACGCACACACTCTATGTGAGTATGTGTGTATCTGCCTGTCTATATCTATGCAGCTAAGTCACTATCTGTGTCTGTCCGTCTGAGGTCTTGTGCTGTGAATTTCACTTCCGTGTTTGTCCGCTTTTCCTGGGTCTGCTTTCCTCCCTCTGTCCCGATTTCTCTGTTCAAGTGCCTCTACCTGTCTCATCTTACTCTGTGTCCTGTCTCTCCGAAGCCTGCCCTATGAGGTAATATTAGGGAGTCTCTGGCTGAAATCTTTTATTTTTCAGCAATATTAATGTCTGAGTAATTTAGAATCTGCCTTTCCTTAAGCATCTACTGAAAGCCAAGAGCTGCCTGAGATCCTATAGTCGTTTAATATTTGTTCTTAAAATTGCTAACATTGATTAATCTCTTAATATGTGCCAGGTGGCAATGCTAAGCACTTTGGATACCTAATCCCATTTAATCTTCAAAATAATCCAGTGTAGTAGCTACCCTCATATTCCCATTTTGGAGATGGAAAATCTGAGGTTTAGAGACAGAATTATGCACATTTCCTTAATCTGTTCTTTATCGCATCAAAATAGAGAAGTTACCTCCATCTTTTAATGCTACACATGTGTACAGTGTTTTGAAAGGGGGAAGGAGCCACCCATTCCAGTGTTCTTGCCTGCGAAACCAGGGACAGAGGAGCCTGTCAGGCTACAGTCCACGGCGTTGCGAAGAGTCAGACCCGACTGAGCAACTAAGCACAGTCAGCACACAGTGTATTGTCGAAGGTCAGAGAGCTTAAAGGGTAAGGCTCTTGGGGTCTTACTGCAGACGTGTCTCTCCCCCAAATGCTCCTTGGAATAGACTAGAAGGTGGGTTTGTGCCTGCCAGAGTTTCTCTGTTTCCTCTCCCCCTGTAAAATCTGTGTCCCGGTTGTGTTTACCAGAACATCCCTACCATGTGGCCAAGGGGCTAGTTCTGGAACACAGAGGGTTGCAGACCTTCTGTCAGTCATACGAGCCAGAATAAGTTGGCAGAGATGTCTGATTGGACTTTTTCTTCTTCTTCAAGGCAGATGCTTTTCTCATTACTGAAAAAAAGAGGATGACACTTTGTCCAAGGGCTCAGACGTTCACGGTGATAGCCATGCAGCTTCTGATCTTGGACGTGCTAGCTCGGGTGGGTTGAGAGGCTGCAGTGCGCTACTGAGTGTTACCGCTGGCAAAAGCAGGTTTGCGGAGTGTCTATTAGAACTCATGGCCAGTGCCCCGCGCCCCCCCACCCGAGTGGATTAGTCTAGGACATTGGTTTCACTGTGCGCAGTTCTAATAGTTTTAGTTAGATGGGCTGCCTTCTTAATTGGAGGGGTTGAGTCCGACGGGGGAGAATGGATAATGGACCCATATTCTCCTCCACTTCCATCCATCAGTGGGGATGAGTCAAATAAACTTTGACCTTTCAAGTCACAAATTAGTTTCTTGTGGTTCGGTTGCTAAGTCATGTCCGACTCTTTGCAACCCCGTGGACCGCAGTACCCCAGGCTTCCTTGTGCTTCACTATCTCCCAGAGCTTGCACAGACTCACGTCCATCGAGTCGGTGATGCCATCCAACCATCTCATCCTCTGCCATTCCCTTCTCCTCTTGCCTTCAGTCTTTCTCAGCATCAGGGTCTTTTCCAATGAGTCAGCTCTTAATTAATTTGGGGTAGCAAATTTTACTTTGGAGAAGGAACCATGAGCTACAGGGCTATCTGAAGCCGTGGGCTGTATTAGTCCACAAGTCCAGATCCACCTCTGGTTGAAGGTAGAGTTGTTTTTGCTCTGAATTTTATCTGTTTTGGGCTGTGCCGTGTCTTCGCTGCCGCAGGGGCTTTTCGTTAGTTGTGGCGAGTGGGGTAGCTCTCTAGTTGCGGTGCTTCGGCTTCTCACTGCGATGCCTCCCCTGTTGCTGAGCGCAGGCTCCAGGATGTGCGGCTCCAGTGGCTGTGACGCGCAGGCTCTAGGGCACAGGCTCCTTAGTTGCGGCAAGTGAGCTTATTTGCTCCACTGCAATCTTCCCGGATCAGGTATCGAACCCGTGTCTCCTGCATTGGCAGGTGGATTCTTTACCACTGACCCACCAGAGAAGCCTAAAAAGGTAGAGTTCTGATAGCCTTGACACCTGACTTGTTCATGACCCTCTGCTGCTGCTGCTAAGTCGCTTCAGTCGTGTCCGACTCTGTGCGACCCCATAGACAGCAGCCCACCAGGCTCCCCCGTCCCTGGGATTCTCCAGGCAAGAACACTGGAGTGGGTTGCCATTCCCTTCTCCAATGCATGAAAGTGAAAAGTAAAACGGAAGTCACTCAGTCGTGTCCGACTCTTTGCAACCCCATGGACTGCAGCCCACCAGGCTCCTCCATCCATGGGATTCTCCAGGCAAGAGTACTGGAGTGGGGTGCCATTGCCTTCTCCGTCATGAGCTTCTAGCCTTGGTAAAAGGAGCTTTCCCATAGTCTCAAAGAGAGGAAAGCATGGTAAATAAAAAACACTCAGTCGTGTCCGACTCTTTGCAACCCCATGGACTGCAGCCCACCAGGCTCCTCCATCCATGGGATTCTCCAGGCAAGAGTACTGGAGTGGGGTGCCATTGCCTTCTCCGTCATGAGCTTCTAGCCTTGGTAAAAGGAGCTTTCCCATAGTCTCAAAGAGAGGAAAGCATGGTAAATAAAAATCTGATCCCACCTTTTTGCAGAAGCAGCTCTGCATTTTTTCCTTCGATGGTTTTGCTCTGACGCCTAGGCATCTTTGCTGTCCTGAGAACTTGTGGAAACGTAGACCACCATTTCAGTACACTTTTTTTTTTTTTTTGAAGTGGCCTGAAAAAACCTACTGTCAATCTCTTCATCATCACACATTTTGAAAAGTGTCTTAAAATATACTGCTGAACTACTTTAATAGACAGTGAAAATAAGAGGTATTTGAGTGTCTAAGGATTTGGTAAGATGAGTTGAATGGGAGAAGGCGATGGCACCCCACTCCAGTACTCCTGCCTGGAAAATCCCATGGATGGAGGAGCCTCTGGGGCTGCAGTCCATGGGGTCGCAAAGAGTCGGACATGACTGAGCGACTTCCCTTTCACTTTTCACGTTCATGCAGTGGAGAAGGAAATGGCAACCCACTCCAGTGTTCTTGCCTGGAGAGTCCCTGGGACGGGGGGGCCTGGTGGGCTGCCGTCTACGGGGTCACACAGAGTTGGACATGACTGAAGTGACTTAGCAGCAGCAGCAATGTACTTCATGGCAAATAGACGGGAGAAAAAACTGGAAACAGNAGGGACGGGGGAGCCTGGTGGGCTGCCGTCTATGGGGTCACACAGAGTCGGACACGACTGAAGTTGACTTAGCAGCAAGATGAGTTGAATTACTTTCCTACCCCTGGTTTAGAGACCCATCAATTAGAGATCCGGGGAGATCAAAAAGTGACCTACACTTCTTATCTTCCCTTCTCCTCATGTCTCTGAAATAAAGTGAGGAGCTGTCTAACTGTAAGAAGACATGCAGATCATTAGATTTCCTCTGAAATCAGTTCCTAAAGCCTCTACCACCCCATCTTTCCTTGTCTGCTGATGCTGCATCCTCTGCCTTAGAGTCCAGTCTACTCCACCATTCCCTGTCTGTGACCATTTGGTTGACTCCAAATCCTTCATTTTTCCTTTGTAATAACTTGTCATCCTGTCCATGGCCTTGACTTGAGTTGACTAGAAAGGGATTCTTGGGTTTTACTTTAGGATTCAGTCTGTTCATGGGATATGTCTCTATCACAAGTGGATACAGCCCTGGAGGGCTGGATTGGACACCCCGAACATCAGACAGACTGGTGGTGCGGTCTCTCTGACTTTCAGAATTCTTCTGAGAGATCACATTAGCTTTCCTTACTGATCACTGGGCTGGGGTCAAGCTAAGTTTTTAAATGGTCTCTCTATCGTAAGTTTTTTGCTTAATGTAGTATTAAAATGTTTTTGTTGGACTCTTTATTCTTAACAAGTAATTTCATTACTACTATATTTGAGTCTGTGGCCCACTAAGTCCTTGGGTTCCCCCCGGCCCAAACTGACACATCCTAATAGGTAACAGTCTTTTAGCCATAGTGTTTATTCCCACCAAATTTTTAGAAGAAATTTGGATCTTATAGACTCTTAACTAACAAAAGTTTCAAGAAGAATTTCAGTAATTTGATTTCAATAATTTTCTATCCAGTTTTCTATGTCTAGCCAATTCCTATATCTAGCCGTCACTTTGGTGTCTCTCTTTATCATCCTGAATATTGATGAATATCGTCTATACTACTAATTCCTGGGCTTCCCAGGTGGCACAGTGGTAAAGAATCTGCCTGCCAATGCAAGAGAGGCAGGAGATACAGCTCCAATCCCTGGGTTGGGAAGATTCCCTGGAGAAGGAAATGGCAACTCATGCCCTATTCTTTCCTGGAGAATTCCATGGACAGAGGAGTCTGGTGGGCTACAGTCCACAGGGTCCCAAAGAGTTGGATGTGACTGAGAGACTGACAGCACACAGAAATTCCTAGGCTAAACATTCTCCTCAGTACGCTTATTTTACTTTTCTAGTGCTGGAACTGTGGGTTGCATGCTTGTATATCATGGAACCAGCTCAATTTTCAGCATTAAACTTACCACGCTGAAAGGTGAATAAAAGCCTGACAATAAACTGACTACTTTGCACGATTTTGCCTGCATTCTGCATTTAGCACTGATTCCCAGCGTAAGCTAAACAGGCATAAAATTCAGTTCTTTGGTGTTCACTCACCATTCAGAATACGGGAAAAGTCATCTGTAAAAAATTCAAGAGGAACGTAGAGTCACAGAGAGGGGTCAAAGCAGAGAAGTCTTTGTACTTCTGTCCTTGGTGCTGAAAAATGAAAAGAGAAAAAAAAAAAAATCTTGGGTCAACTTCTCTGCTTTCGTAAATGTAATGATGTGACTGTTTGTAAATGTATGAGAGATCATCCATTTAAAATAATCATTATTTAGCCTTATTTTCCTAAGAGAACAGATTCTATTGGTGCCATGCTGCTGCTGTTGCCAAGTCACTTCAGTCCTATCTGACCCTGTGTGACCTTATTGACTATAGCCTGCCAGGCTCCTCTGTCCATGGGATTCTCCAGGCAAGAATACCAGAGTGGGTAGCCATTTCCTCCTCCAGGAGGTGCCATGGGAGCTGACTAATACTGACCCCAGTACTGCCCTGCTGCATACAATAGTCACTGCTATTTAAATCAATTTAAATGAAATAAAATTAAAATTCAGTTTTCCAAGGACATTATCCACCTTTCAGGTGCCCAAGAGCTGCATGTGGCTGGTGGTTACTGTATTAGATGGCACAGATATGAAATGTTCCCATCATCTTGGAAAGTTTTAATGGACAGTGTTTGCTTAGAATATCATCACTGTGGTAGACTCAACAGTATTCCCCCCAGTATATCTGCATCCTAGTCCTTGAGACCTGTCACTGCTGTGTTAACTTTGTATGACAAAAGGGACTTTACAGATGTGATTAGGTGATGGATGTTGACTGAGAAGGATTATCCAGCATTACCCCAGTGGGCCCAATCACAAGGGTCCTTAGCATAAGAGGGAAGCAGAAGTCGCTAGTGACTTATAGCAGCAGAAGGAAGCACATTCATCATCATCATCATCATTATCATGATCAAAATCACACTCGATTCTTGCATTTCATTTGGATTCTTACAGTTTGGCAGTCTACTCGAGTAGAGAGTCCAGTCAACCCCTGGGGTATTTGAAGAACCAAGCTCACAAGCAACGGTTCCCTTTTTCATCTGAGATAGTCACATTGACTCAGAAATGATTTCTGCTCTGAGAGTGGTAACAGGAGTTCAGTGAATCATGAGTTAGCTGTGTCAACAGGGAGTGGAGGAGGCTGTGATAGTTGAAAGGGACAAGAGGTGATCTCTGTAGCCTGGCTTTCTATTTTCTCTGACTTGGGTGGTTGTTGACTCCAGTTCTGGTTTTGAGCAGTGTGTTTGTATGCGATTGGTAGAGCTGAAAACATAAGTGACTATCCTACTGGGCGACTTCAGACAAATCAGAATCAAAGTTCAATCCAATAGATGAATGGATAAAGAATTTGTGGTACATATGAGCAGTAGAATATTATTCAGCCATGAAAATGAATGCAATTGAGTTGGTTCTAGTGAAGTGGATGAACTTAGGACCTGTTATACAGAGTGAAGTTAGTCAGAAAGAGAAATACAAATTTTGTATATTAATGCATATATATGGAATCTAGAAAAAGGGTAGTAATGAACCTATTTGCAAGGCAGGAATAGAGAACGGACTTTGGACACAGTAGGGGAAGGAGAGGGTGGGTCGAACTGAGAGAGTAACATTGAAACATTTACTGTATGTAAAATAGCTAGCTACTGGGAAGTTTCTTTAGAACACAGGGAGCTCAATCCGGTGCTTTGTGATAACCTCCAGGGGTGGGAGGGAGTGGGGAGGAGGTTCAAGAGGGAGGGGACATACATATACTTATGGCTGATTCAAATTGTTGTATGGCAGGAGCCAACACAATATTGTAAGGCAATTATCCTCCAATTAAAAATAAATTTAAAGAAAGACAGTATGCAAATAGAAAAAGACAACATTTTATCCTAAAAAAGAAAAGCTCAGTTCAAGACTTGGAAGACACAGTTCAGCAAGAAATCCTTTGTGCCCTTCCTACCCCCGCGGACCAGTGTGTTATTTTCCAAGCCTAGTGTGTGACTGTGGGTGTGATGAGTCAAGTTTCTTCTCTGCTCCCTCAGCCTGCTTGTCTCCTCCCAGGCTCGATTTTGACTCTTTGCTTCTTTTTCTGGAAAATGTCCCTTCATCCACTGTACACTGTCATGCAAGTTACATCTCTTTCTAATAACAGTAATGGTAATAATAGCCCATATACCATAACTATTATAACAAATATAATTGGAAATGTATTTTCAGGATGATGATAGGAACTTTATATGCTTTGCCTAATTTTTTTCACAGATAACTCCATAAGGATACACTATTAGTATCCCCATTTTACCAGGGAGACAAAGCACAGAGTTAATGTTACTTACTCAAAAGCAAGCACCTAGTAAGAGGGAGACACAGGATTCAGTGAGTTTGGAGGGTATTATGATAGCTGAAATAAGTCAAACGGAAAAAAAGACAAATGTGGCGTGTTATCACTTACATGTGGAATCTAAAGAATACTACAAGCTAGTGAATACAGCGAAAAAGAAGCAGACGATGGAGAGAATGAACTAGTAGCTACCAGTGGGGAGGGCGTGATGCCAAGAAGGGATGGAGGTGTGAGAGGTACAAGCTACTGGATATGGGACAGGCTCAAGGATATATTGTGCAACACGGGGGAACTAGCCAAAAATTTGTAATAATTGTAAATGGAATGTAACCTTTAAAATTACATTGAATTAAAATTTTTTTTATTGAAGAGGGAGAATCAGAACTTACACAGCAGGCCTTTTGGCTTCAGAGGTGGGTTGAATTTTTAAAAGATGTCTCCCTCTCTTGTATGAGGACGAGGAGGACTCTTTTTTAAAAAAATACTTATTATTTTTTCACTTATTTATCTGGCCATGCCGAGTCTTAGCTGTGGCACACAGGATCTTTCGTTGCAGCATGTGAACCCTTCGTTGTGGCATGTGGGATCTGGTTCCCTAACCAGGGATCAAACTCAGATCCCCTGGTTTGGGAGCTGAAACTCTTAGCCACTGGACCACCAGGGACATCCTGGGCTTGCATTTTAGAACTCAGCAAATGGTTCCCCTTCCCAGACTTTAATCTGTTTAGTATTGGGAATCATGCTATCTTCTTTTATTCTTTCTCTGTTCCCTCAAAGACAGCAGACAATTGCTTGGAAAATTAGCAGAAGCTCATTGATACTGTTCATTGAAATTTATTTTTGAATCCTCTAGATTAACAATAAAGGGCCCCACAGAAAGGGGAGACCACTAAAGAAGATGCCCAGAGAAAGCCTATAGAATATAGGGTAGTAGAAAGACCCCAAGCTGGAGTCATATTCTGGCTGTAGCTCTTAAGAGCAGAGTGGCTATGAATAAGTCATTCATTGATTGAGCCTCAGTTTTCTCATCTGTCAAATGGAGATAATATATTACTCAGAGTCCTTATGAGTATTTAATGGGCGTGCAATATGAAGGGCTTTATTAATTGTCATCATCATCATTAACATTTTTTCCCATAACCTGTACTCAAGAGCTTGGTGCATGTAAAGTTCATAGTAGGCCTTGTTTTGCTTGAATGTATTTCTAGTCCAACAGCATAATCCTAGATAGAAGTTTTGCTTCCTTAATTTGACCACTTCAGCATTCTCATGACAAAGACAACAGAACACAAAAACAGTTTCCATCTTTCACATAATTACCCCACATCGCTTTCTCATGGTGAGCAGAGACTGTGGTCTTTAGAGTCCTATTAAAATAAAAATGTAAACATCAGTGAGTTTGCACTGGACCTGAGAAATAGAGCACACATGAAGATTAGTGCCGTTAGCATCCTTACCGATGCAGAAAAGTACCCTGGGGAGTGGGTCCCTGATTCCATCTTCCCTGCTCCATCTCTGCCCCTGCTTTGTCATTTCATTTGTGGTTGACTGCGGTCATCTTTGCTCTTCCCTGTCTCCATCATTTTTCTCCCGTGCATTATCTGTTCAGCGGTCAGAATACTCTTTCTATAGCCCAGATCTGACCATTCCATCCCCATTCCTGGAACTCTTCAGTGGCTTCTCGTTACTTAAGGAATCAAATCCAAGCTATTTTACCTGACATTCCCTTTTCTTGTCTGTATATCTGCAGCCTCATTTCATTTGTGGTTGGCTGCGATCATCTTTGCTCTTCCCTGTCTGCATCATTTCTCTCCCGTGCATTAGCTGTTCAGCGGTCAGAATACTCTTGGTAGAGCCCAGATCTGACCGTTCCATCCCCATCCCTGGAACTCTTCAGTGGCTTCCCATTACTTAACGAATCAAATCCAAGCTATTTTACCTGACATTCCCTTTTCTTGTCTGTATATCTGCAACCTTATTTCTAGCTCCAGTTTCTGTTGAATCCCCACCACCCACATACTTCACTCATAGGAGTCTTTTCTGTGTTCTTTCTTTCCCTGATCTCCACGCTTTTCCTCTGTTTCAGATTCCCCCCTAACTCACTCCAACGTCTCCTTTAAGACTCATCTCCATCATATCCTTCTCGAAGCATTTGCCACACCTTCCATCTCTGAACTGGGATGCTTCCACTCTGGCTCCCATAATCATATGCATGTAGACGCTTAAAAATCCATGAAACTTGCTTTAATTGTTGATTTTCCTGCATCTATCTTTATCCATCTTTTACATCTCCACTTGAGAAGAGACAGTTTTCTCATGCCTGAACGTATTTTACATTTACGTGCATGCTTAGTCATTTCAGTCGGGGAAGGCAATGGCACCCCACCCCAGTACTCTTGCCTGGAAAATCCAATGGACGCAGGAGCCTGGTGGGCTGCAGTCCATGGGGTCGCTAACAGTCGGACAGACTGAGCGACTTCACTTTCACTTTTCTCTTTCATGCATTGGAGAAGGAAATGGCAACCCACTCCAGTGTTCTTGCCTGGAGAATCCCAGGGATGGGGGAGCCTGGTGGGCTGCCGTCTATGGGGTCACACAGAGTCGGACACGACTGAAGTGACTTAGCAGCAGCAGCAGCAGTCGTTTCAGTCGTGTCTGACTCTGTGCGACCTCATGGACGGTAGCCCAGCAGGCTCCTCTTTCCATGGGATTCTCCAGGCAAGAATACTGGAGTGGGTTGCCATTGCCTTCTCCAGGAGATCTACCCCACCCAGGGATCGAACCCACGGCTCTTATCTCTCCTGCCTTGGCAGATGAGCTCTTTACCATTAGCGCCACTTGGGAAGCCCATTTTACAGTCATACAAACACAAATGCTGATCCTGAGCCCACCAGGAGCCAGGCACACTGAATCAAAGTGTCCTTGGGCATCTCTCTGTGCCAGAGACACAGGCAGGAAATACATCTTGAGTGACTGACTGACTGAATGAATGAATTGAAAGCAAGACCATGTGTCTATGAGGTTTAAAGAAGAACTGGTTCCTTTCTGATCAAATACAATGGATAACCTTGCAGAACAAGAACTAACTCAGACTGTCTGCTCATGCCTTAAGCATGTTGCATACTGGAGCGTGTTCAAGGTTCTTCCCCGACCTCACCCACACAGTGAATGTCTGAGCTCTGTAGGCTATTTGTAGAGAGTTTATTTCATCTTTGCAGAAAGCTGCCCAGTATAAATATTAGTCAGTTGATTTCACACAGAGTTAAAACAAGCTTTTAAAAGCCTTTTACCTCGCCTGTCCCCAAACAGGTACTTTAGACAGATTCTCAAGAGCCTTGGGAAGCTTTGTCGGATTTGGTAAAGTAAAAGTTATGTTCTGTTCAGATGCGGCCTTCTGTGAAGGCTGTCTTGGGGTTGATGCTGAAATTGTGCAGAAAGGGTCAGGGAAAGTGAAGGATTTTAACATCACAAAGATGGGGTGGGGATGGTGTAGGAATCAGACTCTTCTCTTCTGGATTCCTTTCAACAAGGTTGTTTCTGAAGCCCTTTTTCTTTGGTGCCAAGAAGGTAGCTTGGTATTGTGAAGGTGGAAGGGCTTCATATTTCAATGGTCTGGGTTCACTCCTAGTTCTGCCCATCAATTGGTGGTGGCTTAATTGCTAAGTTGTATCTGACTTTTGCAACCCCATGGACTGTAGCCCACCAGGCTCCTCTGTCCATGGGATTTCTCCAGGCAATATACTGGAGCGGGTTGCCATTTCCTTCTCCAGGGGATCTTTCTGACCCAGCGGTCGAACCCACGTCTCCTGCACTGCAGGAGGATTCTTTACTGCTGAGCCACTATGCCTATCAGTTAGTCAATGACAAACATGAATCCACCCCAGCTCTAATATAACTCTTGAACCAATGGGTATCACCACTATGGACCAGCAGAAAGATAATATAAGCCACACATAGATTTTTTGTTGTTGTTGTTAATTCTGGTAGTCACATTAAACTCAGTAAAAAGAAACAGGTAAATTTAATATCAGGATTTTATTCAACCCAGTACGTCTCAACAATAACTGAAAATGTTTTATTTAATCCAGTGTCTCCAAAGTATTATCATTTCAACCTGGAATCAAAATAAAACTTTTAGACAGATACTTTGCATTCTTTTCCTTGTACCTTGTCTCTGAAATTCAGTGTGCATTTTGTGCCTGCAACACGCCTTATGTCTGATTACTACACTCCAGCTGCTCAGTGGCTACACGTGGCTCACAGCCACCCAATAGGACAGCCTGGGGTGGGAACCACAGGACAGACGCCTGGACAGATCTTAAGGAGTGAGTGACTCCACTCCAAGTAAGGCCACATTGTGAGAGAGAGGGCGAGAGCTTCAGAAAGTTAATTGGGGGAGCACAATTCAACCTCTAACAGCACGTGTTCATTATAACAGCATATATTCATTAAACCTGAATCAGATCTATGAATCAATAATACTTGACTATAAGGACCGTTTTTTTTTGTCTATTCTGGGTGGGTCCCAAACATATTCCATTTTGTCTGAAAAAGATAGGCAGGTTAAAAATCAAACAAGGAAAACTGGACGTGAAGAGGATGAATGTTATTGATGGGCAGTTCCACTCTGCAAAGGCACCTGCTTTGCAGTTATCGCATTTGAAAATATTTACATATGCTGCTTGAAGGTCTTTTGAATTAAACGTACTTCACTTCCATCAGCCTCAGTGTCCTACCTAAAACTGCCTCAGAACTGTTCAGATAAATTAACTTCAGTATCTTCATTTGTACACAGAGTGATCACACACTTTATTTGGCCAGACTTACATGCTGTTGTACCTAAATAAAATGTCTTGTCATTAGGCAAATTCTCTGTTATATACAAATAAGGTGAACTTCTTCCATATTTTCAAAATTTCACTGTCCTCCTTGGATCCACCTTGACATTTTGCAAAACCTCTTCTTTAAGTCAGTCCAGCCCTGTTTTACTCCAAACTGTGTGCTGTTCTCGACTCAGCATTCATGGAGGCAGATATCCTTAAAACATCACACATCTTTAGCTACAGGAGAATACTTGTGCACTGACCAATCATATGTAAAGAATTCAAGGTTTTCCAGTCTCCAGTGTGCTTTGTTTGAAGGTCCAGGGCTCAAGAGACCCTTGTGTTGGGGCAACACCAGTTACTGAACTTGGTTCTTCACTTAGGAAAATGGAGTTCTTTGTTTCCAATCTCTCTTGACTTCGGAGAAGGCAGTGGCACCCCACTCCAGTACTCTTGCTCTCTTGACTTAAGTAAGTAAGTAAATAAAGTCACTCAGTCGTGTCCGACTCTTTGTGACCCGGTGGACTGCAGCCCACCAAGCTCCTCAGTCCATGGGGTTCTCCAAGCAAGAATACTGGAGTGGGTTGCCATTTCCTTCTCCAGGGAATCTTCCCGACCCAGGGATCGAACCCAGGTCTCCCGCATTGGAGGCAGACGCTTTAACCTCTGAGCCACCAGGGCTCTCTTGACTTATTGTTTTACAAATAGCAATAACGTCAGTACTGGCATGTTCATGCCAAGTTGGATTGTATTGAATTTGTAAAGCCAATAAAGTTTTATCTCCCCTTTGTTCTGATGGGAATTTCAATTGTCATACTGGCCCTGTTTATTTCTCTTACTCTCTGTATAAAAGTTTATGAAATGAGGATGGAGAAACCCAGAAATGCATCATGCAATCAAGTCTGTTGATATAGCCAGACATTTGGGTCATATGGATGAAACATTTAGGAAGCCGTGTAATGTAATGGAAGTATATCTAGAGTTTAAATCTCAGCTAGAATGTGTTTGCTGTCTGGACTTGGGCGTGTCACTGAGTTACTTGGCCTCAACTTTCTTTTCTGTTAAATGGGTATATATGGTATCCATCCTACCTACTTTCCAATGTGGTATGGAGGTTCAAACAGATCCTGTTTGAATGCTCCCAGAAGCCTTTACATTGTATCCTTGGCTAAGCAACTGTGATGATGTCTATGGTGAGAGTGATAAACTCTGTCCTATTTATTTACCTAAACTGACCACCTGACTTATTGATTTATTTCTTCAGTTTCAAACATTTGAGTTTCCTCAAGAGAAAAGGTATCATCAAACAGTGTAGTTTAAAAGATCAGATCCCTCTCTTTTCCTTTTCTTCACTCTTGCCTTGACTTTGCATTTACTCGGTGACTTGCCAAGATGTTTTTCAGCATCTACTCTATGCATGCCATTCAAATACTCCTGGGAAGATGGTACTCAGTAATGCAGACCTTCCCTCAAGGGGCCAGATAATTCAGGCCTCTTCCCTCAAGGGCCTTACAATCCAGTAGCCTACAGGTCTCTATCACAGCTCGCCCATGGCTCTGAAAATAACCTCACTACTTTCTTTGACTTCGTTTTCATTGATTCTGCCACCCCAGGTATGAGCTATTTCCTCCTTCTGCAGCATTAAACTGGCCTTTCCACACATGATTTTATCAACCTGTTTCATACCATCTGGCTATTTTCTACTCACCCTTCAACTCGAGGTTTAAACATCAATTCTTCTGGAAAGCCCTCCCTGATAAACCATAGGGGATTGGTGAGCTCTCTTAGCTCTGTATATTTCTCTTCTTGTGGCACATACCCCATCAAACCGTACATTCCCGGGTTATGTGACTTCTGTAACTTAGAGCTGCAGAGGTTTCTGGGCTGTGTGAATCCTTGTCACCACTGTGGTCCCTGAAGCTAGCAGAGGACCTGCCATACCAAAGATGCCCAGTACTTTGCTACTGAAACAATGGCGTAAATATCAAGTTCTTGCCTATTTGAATAGTTCATTGCCCTTGCTTTCTGGCAGTCTCTCCTAATTTCATTTCTTCCAAATCCAAGTATAATTCATTTTGTGACAGCCTTTTTTTCAAGTTGGCAAACTATTAGAGGCTAAAACTTATGCAATGCACAATGAAAGACAAGGTCATATTTTATCATCTTTGCCTGTTGCCTTAACCAGATTAGACATCTTTCTACAAGTAAGGTGAATGCAAGCCAACAGATATTTATCATGTCAAACACCTGATTACAAAGGATGGAAAAAAAAAAGAGGGAAGTGTTAAAGATGAAGATGGCAAGTCCCTGCCTTGAAGGAATTTACATTCTTTGGAGAGGCTCATATAGCCACGTAGGAAGATTGGAAAAGACTCATTGGAAAAGATCCTGATGCTGGGAAAGATTGAGGGCAGGAGGAGAAGGGGATGACAGAAGATGAGATGGTTGGATGGCATCACTGACTCAATGGACACGCGTTTGAGCAAACTCTTCACTATCTGGGAGATAGTGAAGGATAGGAAAGCCTGGCATGCTGCAGTCCATGGGGTCACAAACAGTCGGACACAACTTAGTAACTGAACATCAACAAGGAAGATTGAATAACTGAAAACACCAAAAAAGAAAAAAAAAAAAAAAAAGGAAACCTTAAAGGTTTGGTTCTGGAAATTCATGATAAGTTATGTGGAGATGGTACATAGCTTCTGCTTCTTAACAATGTCATGTCTCCTCAAGGTCATCGGTTGTCTCAGCTATGTTTAGGATTTACCTGTGAGAGAGGACCAAGGAAGAAATGTCGATCAGCGCCGTTGGGAAATAAACTTTCCTGATAGGTAGAAAATTCAGTTTTCATAATGTGATGTGAGCGAGGTTGCTTCAATTAGCAACATCCACGGTGGAGCTGGCCCTGCTATGGGCTACTTGGTGCTTGCTGTATGTGCAGCAACCCCCTCTCTTACAGAGAAAGTTGTCTTACACCACATCTATTAGTTTCCTATTTTAGATGCAGGCAGAGAATCCCCTGGATAGCTACAGTGGAGTAAGTAGCACAGCAATATTATCCCAAGTCATATCTGCAGGGTAACTGTAAGCAAGCTGTGTAGGGCATTCTTTTCTTGTTGTGGATATGGTTAAATGTAGTAATATTAGCAATGGTGCAAGTCTTTGAAATTCATGTTGGATAGAAGTTTGCTGCTGATGTTACCCTGGTGGCGGTGGCGAGAACTTTCCTTTTTTTCCCCCTTCTTTAGAAAATAGCTCCTTGTAAAAGGAGTTCGATTGTGGACTGAAGGTTTCCTCCATACCCAGGAGATGAAGGGTCTTTGTGGAATGATGAGTTAAAATGTGTTGATCTGTTCCTTCCAATATGGAAACAGTTCCTGCTAATATTTATTTGCTTCATTCAATTGTCAATTAGTCCATCTGCCCTTCTGTCTGCCCCACTCTATCTGGGACGGTGGTGGGCAGCTCCAAGTGGCACTCAGGGGTCCGTGGCAGTGACAGTGAGGCCATGCTATTGATGCAAAAGAGGATGGCTGAACTTTTGCTGCCCTAAATTCCCTTTGTGTTTGCGGCCATGAATGTGGTCCTACAATGTCAGTTTCTGGTTTTGACAGTTTCCTATAGTTGTGCGAGAGATTACGTTGGAGGAAACTGGATGAACACAGAGCACCTTGCCTGATTTTTTTTTTTTTTTCAGCTTCTTGCTTTGCGGTCAGAATTAGATTGGTCAAACTATGATTTTCATCCTGCCTCTGGGAGTGACCTCAGATTATTTGCATAGTCTTTCAAAGCCGCCCGTCTATAAAATGAAGATAATGATGGAGGCTATGGCGTGCATTGAGGGAGTTAACATTTATACAACCCTTAGGGCAATAGAATGTGTATGTTGAGAGCCATTCTCATTACATCCTTATTTATTTATTTTTATTTTTGGCTGTCCTGGGCCTGCGTTGCTGCACAGACTTTTCTCTAGGGGCAGGCAGGGGCTACTGTCTAGTTGCGGCGAGCAAACTCCTCATTCCAGTGGCTTCTCTTGTTGCAGAGCTTGAGCTCTAGGGTACGTGGGCTCCAGNCATCCTTATTTATTTATTTTTATTTTTGGCTGTCCTGGGCCTGCGTTGCTGCACAGACTTTTCTCTAGGGGCAGGCAGGGGCTACTGTCTAGTTGCGGCGAGCAAGCTCCTCATTCCAGTGGCTTCTCTTGTTGCAGAGCTTGAGGTCTAGGGTACGTGGGCTCCAGTAGCTGTGGCCCCCAGGCTCCAGAGCACAGGCTCAGTAGCTGTGGTGCGCAGGCTCAGCTGCCCCGTGGCACGTGGGGTCTTCCCAGATCAGGGATCAAGACTGTGTCGCCTGCATTGGCAGGTGGATCCTTTACCATTGAGCCACCAGAGAAACCCTTCCAGTTATATTCTTCTTGTTATTAATAATGTTATGCTCACCATCATCATCATCAACACGACTAACTCCTCTTGGGTTCTGGATCTTGAGAGGAGAAGAACAAGATCTTCTGCCTTTTTGGGTAACGTCTGACTTTGGCTAGAATACTTCAGAAAATAATTTGCGATTGAAATAGTTCTACCATAGCGCTTACAGATTTCAGTGCTCATCTTGGCCAACAAAGAGTCCAATCAGAGCATCCTCGAAGGAACCTCAGCTTTGGAGAAAGATGTGGATTTGAGGTCTGCCTCTAACATTTGGTGGCTCCTTGGTAAGGTACCCACCTGCCAGTACAGGAGACACAAGAGCCACGGGTTCGATCCTTGGGCCAGGAGGATCCCCTGGAGGAGGACATGGCAACCGCCTCCAGTATTCTTGCCTGGAAAAGGCCATGGCCAAAGGAGCCTGGGGGGCTACAGTCCACGGGGCCACAAAGAGCTCAGCACGAGTGAGTGAGTGAGCACACATCTGCCACTTACCAGCTTCCAGAAACCTTTTGCTTCTCTATCTGTGAAATGGGTTTGAGAACAAATAAGTTGAGTAAAAACACAGTTCCTGTAAAGATGAAGTTAGACATGTATATCAAGCGGCTACTATTATCTAATGCTGAGAATGAACTCAGTGACAAGCTGCTATTTTGTCTGGTACTTTTTAAAAGTTTATAATGGGCTATAATAAGGCATTTACAGCTATTTCACAGACAGAGAAGTGAATCCCTATGCCGCATGGCTTTCCAAGAAGAAATCTTTCAGTGGGATGTTGGGATATTTCAGTAGGGAAATTTTTTTTTTTTTTCCAACAGTGCAGAGCAACCCTTGATGGTTTGGCTTTGTTTCTCAGCTCCCTGAGTTACTGGGTGAATCAGAGCATATCTTAGTTCTCATCGGGACCTGAGAATTTTTCAATGGACAAAGCATTTGGAATATGGGCATGTGCGTACCACTCTTTAAGATGCTCCAGGCAACAGTGGTGAGAAAAAAAAACAGCAGGGGTTCCTGCCCTCATGAAGTTTACAGTCTAGTTGAAGACAGACCTCAAACTGCAGATTTTACCATAATATCTTACAGAAGGGTCCCCCAACCTCCAGGATCTAATGCCTGATGATCTGAGGTGGAGCTAATGTAATAGTACTAGAAATAAGTGAGTGAGTGAGTGTTAAGTCATTTAGTCGTGTCTAACCCCTGGTGACCCTATGGTGTATAATGTGCCAGGCTGTTCTGTCCATGGAATCCTCCAGGCAAGAATACTGGAGTGGGTAGCCATTCCCTTCTCCAGGGGATCTTCCCAACCCAGGGATCGAACCCAAGTCTCCTGCATTGCAGGCAGATTCTTGACCCTTTGAGCCATCAGGGAAGCCCAACAGAAATAAAGTGCACCATAAATGGAATGCGCTTGCATCATCCCGAAACCATACACCCTGGTCCCTGGAAAAATTGTCTTTCATGAAACCAGTCCTTGGTGAGGACTGCAGTCTTATAGGAAAACCCAAATGAAGTTTTTTGCCAACCCAATATACGTAACGTAAAAATACACATAATGTCAAAATCAAAGTGTACATCGTGTCAGACTTTGACAAGGATTTTAAAGGACAAGTCAGGGTCCTCTGAGACCCTGTGGATGCAGTGAGCAGGATAGGAAAGCCCCTGTTCTTAAGTGCCCGAGACTGTTGGCTGGGAAATTCACTTGCTCCAGAGGCTAATAATTTTTTTTTTTTTTTGACACAAGCATGTTTCTCTTTGGAAATACCACCTCATAAGCCACCATGTCAAGGCTACTGATTAACACCAAGTGCCATAAATTTTTAATTGTCCCTAACTTTTAAGGAGTTGAGAAAAACAGCCTCTCCGTTGCCTTCTGTGGCTCCACATGGAAAGTCAGGATGGAATGTTTCGTAAGCGTGACACCTCACTGTTGCAAATCCGCCCCGCCTCCCTTGCTTAGTGTTTCTGGGGCTGGGGCTTTCAGCCGTGGCAAGGTGGCTCCTGGCCTCTCCTCTGTGCCTCCCTGCAGAGGCTGGGAAAGTGAAACGAAACAAATTGCTTTCTCTCCAATCTGTGACATGGATTCCTGTTATCGTGGTTGTTTGTTGGTTTTTTGTGAATTATAGTCCCAGAGCAATTTCAGAGCTCTTTGTTCCAGAGATTTTTTTTTTTTTTTTTTTGGTGTGGTAAGCTCATGTAGTTAGGAAACCAGGATTTGTATACTCACCTTACAAACTACAAGATCAGTTTGTAAGCTGACCTGGAGGTCAGCTTTGAACCCATCTCCAAGTGTTTAAGTATGTGGGGCTTAGGAGTCTGATGGATTTGGGTAACTAGCTTTTTCTAGTTATGTGAGTAGTAGGACGTACTGGATTGACCAAAAGGTTCATTTGGGTTCTTCTGTAAGATGTCATGAAAAACCTGAATGAACCTTATGGCTGACCCGATAACTCCACCTCGCTTAAAAAGAGAATGATGGTAGGTGCCATATTGGGTTCTTATCAAATATGATAGTATAGGCAAAGCTGCTTTGTCGAATTTTGTATCTTTGGTGCTTAGAACAGTGACTAGTACATAGTTAGTACTCAAGAAAAGTTTTCTTATCATCACCATCATCTTCATCACCACCATCATCTGCATCTTTATCATCTTCTTCATCACCATCATCATCAGCTTCATCACCACCATCATCATCGCTATATCATCTCCATCATCATCACCACCACCATCATCATCTCCATCCTCTTTATCATCAATGTCATCTCCATCTTCATCTTAGCATGGATTCAGTGACAGGAACTCTTCAATAACACCAAAGCAGGTTCATGTTCTGGGTTCCACCATTTACCAGATTTACAAACTCCCATAGTGGGAAATATTTTTTCACCTGTCTGGAGCCTCAGTGTTCTTACCTTTAAAAAATAAGATCTATCTCTTGGAGGGGGTGGTTATGGGGATTAAAGTGCCTGGCACACAGTAGAATGAATCCAACACACCTGCCCATGTGTTTTTCAGAGAAGAAGGAACTTTGCTGGACTAGAAGGGGGACTGATTTCATCCCTTCAGTGGGTATATATGCTCAAGGACTTTCTAGATTATGAAACACATTCCCATAGATTTGATCCCTAGAGCATCACAAGAGCCTCATCAGGAAGGAGAATATTTGTTTTTTGTTTTTTTTTTAGGAAGGAGAATATTTTTGATTTATGTTAATAAACAAGGAAATGGGATACACAGTAGTTCCACCATTGAGTTTCTGATTTTTCAGCATTTGTCTCCAACCCCGTAGTCACAGCACCAATAAAAAGTTAGATGGTAACCAACAGGGAAATTACCCAGCATAGAGTTTTTTATTTTACTTATTTTATTGCCATCCATAAAAGATTTTACATCACAACCCAATTCACCCGCATAAAAGTTTCATGAAACATTTCTCTTACTCTCTTCTATTCTTTCCCAGTGTGGTATAGTTTATTTCATTTAGAGAATGTTGATGCAATAACCCCCACCAGAGTTTTACATCCCAAGGGATCACACCTGTAATTTGAAAACAATACATTTCACCCCAAAATTGTGTCTAAGAAGAGTCTGAGGCACCTTTACACAGCGCCCAAGGCTGGATCCCACCCACCCTCAGAGACTTTAAGCCGGTGGGTCTGGGGTGGAGTTCTAGCATCTGGCTCTGTAGTCCTACCCCTAAGTGACCTGATGGCTCATGGGCTAAAGAGGAATGTCCTATTACATCACTCTGATTGTCTCCACCTGAAACACTCTCCTCTGTTGAGTGTTTTGACTTTTTTGTGTTTTGGGATTTTGCATTTTCGCTGTCACTTCCCAGAACACCGGGGAATCTTTCTGTGTTGGTCTCACACTTTTTGCTTTCTAGGAGAAAGCAAGACGCCTCTGATTGAAGAACAGAAGTGTAGCTCTTCAGTTATTAACTGGACAAGGAGCCTGTGGCTCGTAAGAATGACTGCTGAGTCCACCTATTGAGCGAGTCCTTTGAGGAGGGGCTGGTCCTCTGGTGATGCTGTTTTGAGAGGGGAGTGGACCCATCCCTTTAAGGAACCTGAATGAAAGTGAAAAGTGCTCAGTCATGTCCGACTCTTTGCAACCCCATGGACTGTCTAGTCCACGGGATTCTCCAGAACAGAATACTGGAGAGGGTAGCCTTTCCCTTCTTCAGGGGATCTTCCTGACCCAGGGACTGAACACTGGTCGCCTGCATTGCAGATGGATTCGTTACTAGCTGAGCCACCAGGGAAGCCTAAGAATACTGGAGTGGGTAGCCTATCCCTTCTCTAGTAGATCTTCCCGACCCAAGACTCAAACCCGGGTCTCCTACACTGCAGATTGGACTCTTTACCAACTGAGCTACCAGGGAATCCCAAGGAACCTGAGTCGGTTCGGTCGGTTCAGCCGCTCAGTCGTGTCCGACTCTTTGCGACCCCGTGAATCGCAGCACGCCAGGCCTCCCTGTCCATCACCAGCTCCCAGAGTTCACTCAGACTCACGTCCGTCGAGTCCGTGATGCCATCCAGCCATCTCATCCTTGGTCGTCCCCTTCTCCTCCTGCCCCCAATCCCTCCCAGCATCAGAGTCTTTTCCAATGAGTCAACTCTTCGCATGAGGTGGCCACACTACTGGAGTTTCAGCTTTAGCATCATTCCTTCCAAAGAAATCCCAGGGCTGATCTCCTTTAGAATGGACTGGTTGGATCTCCTTGCAGTCCAAGGGACTCTCAAGAGTCTTCTCCAACACCACAGTTCAAAAGCATCAATTCTTTGGCGCTCAGCCTTCTTCACAGTCCAACTCTCACATCCATACATGACTACTGAAAAAATCATAGCCTTGACTAGACAGACCTTAGTCGGCAAAGTAATGTCTCTGCTTTTGAATATGCTATCTAGGTTGGTCATGACTTTTCTTCCAAGGAGTAAGTGTCTTTTAATTTCATGGCTGCAGTCACCATCTGCAGTGATTTTGGAGCCCCAAAAAAATAAAGTCTGACACTGTTTCCACTTCCCCATCAAAGGCTGCTTAATTTCATTCTGCATTAATTAATTAATTAATTAATAATCACAACCCCAGACTGTGATTGGAAATAGGACTGTAAGAATGGCACAAATACTGTTTATCCAGATTTTCTTTCCAACCCTGGGAAGCTGGGAATTAAAAAAAAAAAAAAACACCCAGGGGCTCCCTGAACTAGCACCACCAACAGATCAGCAGGAAAGTGGAATTCTTCCGGGCAGCCTTCTTCGCCCTCACCTCCTCCTCTGTTATACAATTTAATTACAAGTTTAATCACTTCAGAAACCTCATCCATTCCCTCCAGTGTATCGAGATCTCTCCTTTCCAAGCAGGCGTCTCAGTGATAAGCGGCTGTCCATGCAGAGTGGATGGGTCTCTTGAAACCTCTCCTTGGGCGAGCCAGAAAGACATGACTAAATAAAAACTGAGATTGTGTTGACATTTCACTGCGGTGGTTGTAGTTTTAATAATAAAGGAAGAACAAAGTATTTGCAGCTTTAAATAAAGAGGCAGCATTTGGCATTGAAATCACAGGGGATTTTGTACGAGGTTTTTATTTTTGCTCATTGGGAAACAAGAAAAAAAAAAAAGAACTTATAAGAGACAGAAGTTCAAGACAAGAGAAAAACAAGAGGCTCTGATTTTCCTTCATGCCCTTGATCATCACTGGGGTTCTGTGGTCAAGGGTGGGTTCCTTTTCTTCAGAGCCTACTGCAGGTCCTTCCTGTTGGGTCCTCGGGGACAAAGATGGTTTTGGATTTCGCTCACCACGTTATTGAATGTGATGAATGAAGCTGTTTATCTAGCGCATCCTCTGAGGCAGGGCGCTGTGTGTGTTTGTTTTCCCGTGATTTGATTTTTATCATGATCTTCTCACAATTACCCTGTGAAGTCACTCATCATGTTCCCCATTAAACAGAAGCAAAGAAAGAAAAAAAAAAAAACAAAAACAAACTGGAGCCCAGGGCATTGCAACATCTTGCCTGAGATCACGCAGAGAGTCTGCCAAGGAGCCAGGCCTGAGCATCTTCCACACACTCGCCCCTGATAGTATTTTAAGATCAGTTTACAATTAACCACTCAGCTTTGTTATACATTTATCTGCAGTGTTCTCAGGGTGTGTTTTTAAAAAACGTATCCGTCACCATCTCTCTTATCTCTTTCTTAGCTCTGTCTTCATCCCTCTTCCCTCTCCTCCCCTTCTCCTTTTGGCATTCCCCCCACCCCCGCCCATCCCCTCTTGAAAATATAAAACAAAAATAGGAGAGTCGCGCGAGCTTCCCGGTGGAATTCCTAAGTTTGCTTGCATACCATATATTTAGTTTAGTAATGAAAAATTCCAGCTCCGGGCGGTGCAGAGGATAGCATTTCTAATGTTTTTTAAACAGCTATTAATGTACTCGAGCGCTGTGTGGGTTTTCTTTTTTTTTTTCCCTTCCTCCTCTATATAATCATCTGCTCAGTGTACACTCAGAAAGGGAGATCAGGGGCCAGAGGAGGGGCGGGCTGTGATTGATGGATCAGCTCCAGGAAGGAGTCCCCTCTGGGGCTGGTTTGGGGAGCAGTCAGATGTTGAGGAGGAGGTCAGCCGGGCGGCCCCGGTCCCCCCTCCTCCTGCACCCCCGCCGTCCCCACGTTGCACAGCGCACACACCCTCGCTCCTCATCGAGGCTCTCTCCTGCCAGATGCTCTGTGGCGTGGCACTGGCACAGCTGCTAAGTTTATGGAGGAGAAAGGAAGCAGGATGGTACAGCAGGTACATTTCCCCCATGTTTCTGTTTCACTCGAAACTGTGCTTTGAATGGAGCGGAAGCCTTTCTTGGTATGAAGTCTCTGTTACTCTCTGTGTGATGTGGATTTTGCTCCTTAAATCATGCCGGGAGGGAAAGGAGAGGAATTCAGCCAAGTGTGTGTGTGTGTGTGTGTGTGTGTGTGTGTGAGCTTTTCTGCTGGATGTGTATTAACTGAGCTGGTCTTCGAACCCGCAGGTTAATGATGTAATTTTGCATTTCCCTTCTTTGGTTTCAGTGCCCCCGGGGTATGATGCAGCTGTAGTTCTTTTCCGTCCAGCACTGGAGGCTTTTCTCTGAATATGCGCAATTTCTTGCCAGAGAAGTAGAACAGACCAGGCTGAGAAACTCAAGTCGACCAAACTGTCAGCAGGACGGAGAACTGCAGGCAGCTGAGAAGGGACAGTCTCCTTTCTCGAGTTGGAGTTGGTGGGAGGGGTGGGTCCCAGGGCGGGAGACACCGCTTTTTTAGGCGGTGTGGAGAGGTGTGATCAGTTGGTTTAGGGGGACTGAACCATTCCCGAGCATTTCTTTACTAGAGGGGCGGTGTTTAGGCCAGAAGAGGTTTGAGGGGACGAGAAAGGGACTGGGAATGGGTAAATTTCAGACACAAAAGGAGAAAGGATGCCCCAGAAGTTTGATGATTAGAGCTCGGAAAGCGCACACAGAGACGAGAAAGAAAAATACTTAAAGTCCACCTTGGCAGGCACTTTTCCCCCTCAGCAAAAGTCAGACAGTTCACGGTGAGAAGAATAAATCCGCTCCGTGCTCTGCCACGTAAGGACTCTTTTCTGCAGTTGAAATGTGCTTTGCATTAGATGGTGAGCCAACATATTTTGCCAAGTCCGATGGGCTGCCAGTCTTGGTTCATTTATTAGTTTCCCAAAACTAGTTTATTAAACCACTCAGGGCTGTGCCCGGGAGAAGGGGATGTCTAACAACAACAAAACCCCACCAAAATATTTTTAAAAAGCACCTCCCGTTTTCTCTCCGGCTCTGCCTCCTGAGAAAATTAAGGGTGTGGGATGTTTCAGCGACCCAGGAAATTCTCCTTGTATTTGAGAGGCGTCTCACTGAATGCCTGCAAGCAGCAAAGTCCACACACTGTGGTAATGGTCAGATTACGGTATTTGTCTTAAAATAGCAATAATATCCTGGCTATTTCATGCTTCAGTAAAATATTTAAATTGAAATGGCATTTTTTTTTCCTTTGGTGAATCAGACTTGGTTGCATTTTAATAACCCGTTTTTCTCTCTGTAACTGGAGTGCATACTACCCACCGGGGTGTTTCAGGGAATGAGGGGGTTGGGGTGATTCCCATGTCATCTGGCTGCTGTTGAGTTGCTGTTCTAATTGAGGTTTGGCCCAAGAGGATGAAGAAGTTTCTTTTCCATTTATCCTAATAGATGCTCTTGATTTCAGATTTCTACCCAGTTCTGCAGCAGCCAAGGGTGGATTGGAAAACACGAGGTCTTGGCATCTTTTTCTTCCCTTTTGTGTATTCAGCAGTAACCCAGGGAAGTCCAGGCATTGAAAATCAGATGCTAGGATTGCAAAATCACTTGAAGCCCTTCCCCCCAATAATGTGGTTGTTCAGTCGCTAAGTTGCGACCCCATGGACTACAGCACACCAGGCTTCCCTGACCTTCATGTCCCTCAGAGTTTGCTTAAACTCATGTCCATTGAGTCGGTGATGCTCTCCAACCATCTCATCTTCTGTCGTCCCCTTCTTCTCCTGCCCTCAATCTTTCCCAGCCTCAGGGATGATGTGGAGGTACATGCAAGGCAGAATCACCCTCCGCTGTCAACTCAATACCCCCACAAGCGCCCTGACTCAGGAAATATCAACATCTCCGTGATCATTCCACTTATTGGGGAAAAGCAGGCAGTTGGCATTAGAGGAGAGGGATGATCCTCAGACAGTAAAGAATCCACCTGCAATTTTGGAGACCTGGGTTCGATCCCTGGGTTGGGAAGAGCCTCTGGAGGAGGGCATGGCAACCCACTCCAGTATTCTTGCCTGGAGAATCCCATGGACATAGGAGTCTTGCAGGCTGCAGTCCATGTGGTAGCAAAGAGTCAGACACAGCTGAGCGGCTAAGCACAGCACAGAGGGATGAAGNTGGGAAGAGCCTCTGGAGGAGGGCATGGCAACCCACTCCAGTATTCTTGCCTGGAGAATCCCATGGACACAGGAGTCTTGCAGGCTGCAGTCCATGTGGTAGCAAAGAGTCAGACACAGCTGAGCGGCTAAGCACAGCACAGAGGGATGAAGGGAGCTTCTGCAAATCAGAGAATGTCTAGTCAGCATGCTCTGGATAATTGTTGCCTGTCCCCACCACCAACATGAAATTGACTTCAGCTTCCCTTCATTTCCCCCTACTCCCCTCCCTGGAGCATGTTCAGGTTAAGACTTGTCTTGACCCGGAGTGGAAAAGATGCCCTTAATGTGAATATGGACTTCCCAAGTGGCGCTAGTGGTAAAGAACCTACCTGCCAATGCCAGAGATAGAAGAGACACGGGTTTGATCCCTGGGTTGGGAAGATCCCTTGGAGGAGGGCACAGCAACACACTCCAGTACTCTTGCCTGGAAAATCTCATGGACAGAGGAGCTGGTGGGCTACAGTCCCTAGGGTTGCAAAGAATCGGACATGACCGAAGTGACTTAGCATGCAAGCACGAGGTGAATATATTTTTTTCCAGAAAGTTCTTTTCAACCATGCTAAGAATCCAGGAGCATCACTAGGGAGGAAAGAAAGACATCTCTGAAGCCCTTTGAAGGTGAAAAATAATTCCATAGGAAGAACGATGATCTTAATTAAATATTAGATGTAATTAGCTCAAAGTGCAAATGTTGGGAATATTAATTAGGGTCTCTGGAATGGTTGTCAGTGTTAATAAGAAACCGCAGGGGGTCCCACCAACATCTGTCTGAGAACTCCAGGAATGGGAGCACATCGCAGGCTCCAAGGATTTGAGTGCTACCTGTAGGCTCCTTGGCTACCACGGACACTGTCTGTTAGAGTTGAGCATCCTGGCTTTATTTTTCTGGGCTCCAAAATTACTGCAGATGGTGATTGCAGCAATGAAATTAAAAGACGCTTACTCCTTGGAAGGAAAGTTATGACCAACCTAGACAGCATATTAAAAAGCCGAGACATTACTTTGCCAACAAAGGTCCATCTAGTCAAGGCTATGGTTTTTCCTGTGGTCATGTATGGATGTGAGAGTTGGACTGTAAAGAAAGCTGAGTGCCGAAGAATTGATGCTTTTGAACTGTGGTGTTGGAGAAGACTCTTGAGAGTCCCTTGGACTGCAAGGAGATCCAACCAGTCCATCCTAAAGGAGATCAGTCCTGGGTGTTCATTGGAAGGACTGATGTTGAAGCTGAAACTCCAATACTTGGGCCACCTGATGCGAAGAGCTGACTCATTTGAAAAGACCCTGATGCTGGGAAAGATTGAGGGCAGGAGGAGAAGGGGATGACAGAGGATGAGATGGCTGGATGGCATCACTGACTCGATGGACATGGGTTTGGGTGGACTCTGGGAGTTGGTGATGGACAGGGAGGCCTGGAGTACTCTGGTTCATGAGGTCGCAGAGAGTTGGACATGACTGAGTGACTGAACTGAACTGAGCTGAACCCTGGTTTTTCCAGATTGGTACAGGTTTGGGTGGAGGTTGGGGGTTTGTCCTGGCTCCGGTGGCGCCCCTACTTGGTCCTTGCTGTTGCCTCTTAGAACCTCAGAGCCTTCAGAAGCCAGGCTTCAGGCTTGAGGTGGCGGGAATTTCCCAAGCTGCTATTCTAACACTTGCCAAAGGATACCCTTCGCCCCTCCCCAGTCTGGCAATCGGAAGTTTGGCCTCTTTGAGTCAAATATCCTAGCACCTGGGGGCTTCCCACGTGGCACTAGTGGTAAAGAATCTGCTTGCCAGTACAGGAGATGAAAGACGAAGGTTCCATCCGCAGGTCAGGAAGATGTCCTGGAGAAGGAAATGGCAACCTACTCCAGTACTCTCTCCTGGAAAAAACCGAGAACAGAGCTGCCTGGAGGGCTACAGTCCACGGGGTCACAAAGCATTGGACATGACTGAGCAAACTGACTGACCCTGACATGCCACCTGATGGAAAACGGGTCTCAGGGTCACTGTATATGTGACAGAGAGCGGCTTATTTATTTAAAATCAGAACCGTATCTCCCCACCAGGGGATCTTCTTGCCCGATGAGAGCTACCTTGGCATGCGATCAACACAGCTCTGGTTCAGTTCCTGGCTTTCCTCAGCAATACCTGTGGCTGCGACCTCACAATGTGATTTACCAGTTCTGGGCCATGGCATCCTTTACAGCGAAATAAAGTAGGGTTCCAGATGTAAAGCAGAGTCTAGACCTTGGCACTGTTAACCTTCGGAGGTAGATAATCCTTGGTGGTGGGGTGGGGTGATCCTGTGCATTGTAGGGTGTTCAGTAGCATCTCTGGCCTCCTAGATGCTCTAGATGCTGGTGGTGCCACTTAATCCCCAGTTGTGACAAACGAAAGTGCCTCCAGTCATTACTTCATGTCTCCTGGGAAGAAATCATCCTTGCTTAAGGACTTTTGCTGTAAACACGCTCAGCACCATGCCTGATGCCCACTAGGTGTGAGTATCACTAGCTTTGACTTCTGGGCTCTGGTTTGAAGAGGATGTCTTTCAGATGGAGCAGAGAAATGTGACACCATTTCTGGTGTCAATCACTTTTGCTGGGTTTGATGAACTTGTGTGTACAATGTATATGTCTGGTGATAGAAAGAACATTCTGGAAAAGATTCTATGGCATCCTTCTCCCACCATGCTTAACACTGTTGATCTTCAAGTCTGGCTGAGCCACTCCATCCTTGGTTTAGGGAGAAGGCACCCCCTTTTCTCTCCCTGCTTCACCACTGACTGTATTTCCTTCCCATACTATTTGTGCAACCACAGCTTCTTAGCTGACGCCCCTATGATTCATGATAAGTCCGCCACAATGATGAGAAAACCTTTTCTGCAAAGGGCCTCCGATAGTTCAATAGTTTAGGCTCTGTGGCCTATATGGTCTCTTGTCATGGTGACTCAACTCTGCCATTGGGGCACAGTGAGCATTGGTGTGTCCCAATAAAACTTTATTTAAAAAAACAAGTCATGGGCCAGATTTCTCCCAGAGTTCATTTGCCCATCACTCTCCTATCCCCACCCCCTCCATCCTGTTGCCAAATGAAGCCTGACAGAACCCAGAGTTCACTGGCTAAGCATGCACTCGCTTAGCAAACACTGGGGTCTGTTGACTTTGCAGCTAGTGTGCTTTGGAACCCTGGAGATAGAGCAAAGAATATGATGCAGTCTTCTACCCTCTGGACGGTCACAGGCAAATCATCAGGCAATGGCAGTACCTCGAGTTACGTGGGAAGTGAGCAAAACTGCGGTGGAGCTTAGAGGACAGGCAGCTGATGTGATGTAATTGTCAAGGGGACTGGCTGGGGGATCTGGAACCTCAAAGAGAAGCCGAGGGCTCCCCCGCTGGCTCAGCGGTAAAGAATCTGCCTGCCAATTTCGGGAGACATGGGTTCAGTCCCTGGTCCAGGAAGATCCCACGTGCCAGAGGGGAGCAAAGCCCATTCGCCATGACTACTGAGCCTGTGCTCTTGAGCCCAGGAGCCGCAGCACTGAAGCCCATGTGCCTGCAGCCCGAGCTCCCAGGGAAAAGCCACCACAGTGAGCTACCCACACACTGCAAGTTGAGAGTGGCCCCCGCTGTTTGAACTAGAGAAAAGCCTGCACAGCAATGAAGACCCAGCAGAGCCAGATGTAAATAAATAAATATTTTTAAAAAGAGAGAGAAGCTGAGACTAGCCAGGCAAGGGAGTAGGGGAGATCTCCCCAAGCACAGGAGGCAGCAAACAGAAAGGCATGATGTTGTTGAGAGGATAAAGAGACCATATGCTTCCTGAGGTCAAGCCCTTCCCTGGGCAGTGCAGAGAGGGGTCAGATCCTAGCACAGAGCGGCTGCTGTTTTGCAGAAGCACGTGGGACTGGTTCTTTCTTCCTGAGGTGGCTCTGCCATGCAGAAAGGCTAGGTGGATATATACGTTCCCGTGAAAGAATTTCTACTGAAGGCGGAGCAAGGAAAGTTGTGTCTGTGTTGACCATCTCTCTCTACCCCTGATCCTGTGAGCATTTCAGGCTCCCTTGGTGTTTTTTACAAGACTGTCTTTCAGAGACGAGCAAGGGAAGGGGCAGGAGAGGCTGAAATAGATCTCTGGGTGGAAGTGAAAATCTGTCCCAGTGTATTTCCCTTTGGAGGATTCTCAAGGTCCCAAAGCTTCTAGGACTTCTCATGAGCCAGAAAGAAGTTGCATCGCATGGAATTTCTGTGCACAAATCTATGTTCTTTGAGCAGCCCTGTAGAAGAAAAGAATGCTAGTCAGCTGATACACCGTTTTTTGTTTTTTGTTTTTTTATTAGTCAAGACCTTTTTGGTTGCATGTAATGGAAAATCGGACTTATACAGACATTTACTGAGTTATGGAATTTAAACAGCATCATTACTGACTGCAGAAAGAGATGGATCCAAGACTTCAGATAACATCAGGGGGACTCAGTGGGTCTGTCTCCATTTCTGAGCTCCGTTTTTCTCCAGGTCGGCTTCTGCTTCCCCCTTTCAAGAGGCATTTCTTGGTAGCTCCAAGCTGGTATGTTTTCCAGTTACCAGTCATCGTAGTGAAGGAGCTTCCTCCCTGAAGGCCAGTCAGGTCCCAGGATTAAGCCTCACAGGAATGGCCAGGGGTCAGCTAGCTAACCGGCTTAGAGGGACTGGCATGAGCCCGCATCACTGTGGCCGAGAGAGGAGAGCCCTTTCTCTGGTCAGCCAGGCTGGGTCACGTGACCCAGAGGTGGGCTCGGCCACATCTCCAGGTCGTGGGCTGGGAGTGGACGTGTCCCCTGAGAGGAAACCGGGCTTATCCTTGAAAAGGCTGAACAGTGAGCGACAGTGACGGTGAATGTGGTTTCCCAAGGACAAATAGTTAACTTTGCACCTCAAGCGATCCAACCCCAGCACAGTCGGACCCTCACAGCCCCCAAGTGCCGTGAAAACATGTTGCCAAGAAAGCCACGGCTGTGCATTTTTGCTTCCGATGGCACAGACATTTGGAGAAATTAGTCCAGGGGAGGAAAGGGCCTGCTGGGGGTGTTTTCACTTGTAAAATGGTTTAAACTTATCCTAAGCGCTGTTCTCTTCCAAGTGTCATCTTTAACATTCTAATTAAGGTTCCTTCTAAACAAATGTACCAGCTCTTGGCACCGCTCTGAGAATAAACTTTTTTTCTACCCTCTGTCATAATGGGTTTTGTTGCACTCAAGTTGCTTGGGCTGAAGATGCTCTCAAATGTCTGTGGCAGGGACTCTGGAGATGGGAGAGATTCTGACATTGTTGCCCTGGTATCATTACAGGAGGGCTGAAGTCACATCTAATTGACCACAGACAATGGGAGAGGGAACTATTTGGTGGGCTTAATTGCTAAGCTTTCCCTCTCTCTCTCTGGCTGTGCAATCCCATTTCTTAAGAACATGGAAAATTTAGACCTCTGGGTTACAGTCTCTGATGCTGTGTGTGTGTGTGTATGTATGTATGTAGGGTAGTAAAGTTGTGGGGGTGGGGGTGGAGAGAGAGGTTTCCTGAAAGGGAAGCATTCGAACTCTTCTTTCTTTTTTTATTCTTTTGACTTGACTGTAATTATCACATTGCATGTTTTGCCTAGATCTGAAGGGTGAATGTTATATAATGCTCTACTTATAAAAAAAAATTAGTCAGGGAATTGGGGGGAGGCATTGATTAATGAGGCCAAGAGTCAAATCCATGTTTTGCAGAGACACTTAAAATGAGACTATCATAGAGGGCCATCGTTGTCCAAATTAGTTCTTGAATTTTCATCAGCCACTTCATGTTGGCTCTGAGAACATCACACACACACACACACACACACACACACACACACACACAGTGACCCTTGCAAGGACCACCACCCCCATCCCATTATGTGAGCCAAAGCACATAAAATGTTGATTAAATTCTAACGCTTACATGAATTGTCTCTCCTCTCAAGAACACACACGTTCAATTTAATCTCTCTTGGCATTTTAAGTATCAAATCAAGGCTCCGCTGTCACTGGCGACAACTCCAGGCTCACACGTTCCAAAATGGGAATGAAATGAGAAAGACCTGCCAGAAAAATCCAGTGCAGAACACAGACTCTCACAGTGTGTGGCTGGAAGACATGCGAAGGGGTCTTCCACCTTTCAGAGCCTCGATTTCTGCATCTGTACAGTGGGGCTGTCTCAGTGATGACTGGCCTGTCCTTGTTTAGTTGCTAAGTCCTGTCTGACTCTGCCGCCACTTGAGCTATAACCTGCCAGGCTTCTCTGTCTGTGGAATTTCCCAGGCAAACATGCTGGAGTGGGTTGCCATTTCCTTCTCCAGGGGATCTTCCCCACCCAGGGATGGAACCCGTGTCTCCTGCATTGGCAGGCGGGTTCTTTACCAGTCAACCAGGGAGGCCCTGGTGATGGTTACTTCATCCTTATACAGTCTGATGAAGATGGTACCCATCTCTCTAGGCACCACCCTGGCACCCACGCAACATCCGGGGAGCTGTTGTTCCTGGGCCTGGGGAGAAGGTTCTGCCCGGTGCCCGCTCATGCTTTCTCTCCCTCTCTCTGATTTTCTAGGGTAATCAGGAAGCAGCAGCTGCCCCTGACACAATGGCTCAGCCTTACGCTTCGGCCCAGTTTGCCCCCCCTCAGAACGGCATCCCCGCGGAATACACGGCCCCTCACCCCCACCCGGCACCGGAGTACACGGGCCAGACCACCGTCCCGGAGCACACGTTAAACCTGTACCCTCCCGCGCAGTCGCACTCGGAGCAGAGCGCAGCGGACACGAGCGCGCACACCGTCTCGGGCACGGCCACAGTAAGTGTGCGCTGGTTTCGGGGGGCGGGGCGGGACCCCGGGATTCCTGGAATGACTGCAGGGCGCACCTCTATGCGACTAGGGGGGGCCCATCCTGCAAAGCGGTCCCTAAGCTCATCCTTGGCATCTGAGCCCCGCCAGGTTCACTTCACTCAGCTGCGCGCATCCTCTCGAGAGGCTGGTTGCAATCAATATATTTTCCCATTAACCGCGTGTTTTGTTAAAGGGAAAAGTTAATCTCTTTTCTGCTTCTGAAGTTTTGCTTTTTCTGGAATTATGTCGTCTGTGTGGAATCATACATATGTAATCTTTTTTTTTTTAATGCCTTTTTAGAGATACAATTTACATACCGTAAAATCCACCTATTCGAGTATACAATTCAGGGATCATTATGGTATTTACAGAACTGTACAACCACTGCCGCAGTCTGTCTTAGGCATATTTCCATCACCCCCCAATCCATCTGTTCTTTGCAGCCACCCCCTGCCGGGTTCCCGCCCCAGCCCTCCTTATCCCTAGCCAGATTCATTCAAGTTGCACCCACATTGTGGCTTATGTCCCTAGCGTCTTCTTTACTGCATAGCCCCCGAGGTATGGGTGACCTGGGCTGCCAAAAGGCAGCAAGAGAATTTTGTAGAACTGTTTTGCATTTTGATGGCGGTGGTAAGATACCTCTGTGCACCCAAAAGTCAACTGTCTTGTCTATGAACCGATGGACTGGATTAAAAACAAGCAAACAAGCAGGAAAGAAACAATCTATCACCACTGCCAATGGAAACTAATATTGCTGGCTATTCATAAAAGCTAGTCACTCTAAACAAAAATGATGATTAAAAGTACACCATGTTTATTTGCATACCACCAAAAGTAATCATGCAATGTGCATCTCAGGAGAGGTTTATGTAAACATTTAGAAAACCTTGTTCTGTGGAATTTTTGAGAAGTCTGGACACATGCAGCTTCTGTCCAGAACACTTTATAGGTGCAAGGCACTTAGGCCTCTTTCTCCTGACCTCTGAAAAACTGGTATTTGTGAAAAAGTGTATTGGTTTGAAATAGTTATCTGTTTTCTTATAACCAAGTTCAGTTCAATTCAATCACTCACTCATGTCCAACTCTTTGCAACCCCATGGACTGTAGCACCTCAGGCTTCCCTGTCCATCACCAACTCCTGGAGCTTGCTCAAACTCATGTCCATCAAGTTGGTGATGCCATCCAACCATCTCATCCTCTGTCATCCCCTCCTTGTGACCAAGGCAATCATCTAACTTTGTTACCTGGTACCTCATTCATTTGGAAGTTCAGTTTGAAGATATTTCAAAATAATATAAATTGAAAAGTTTTCTATTGCTTTCCCTTTTTTATTGTGCCAAAACACATATAAAAAATTTAACCATTTTGTTGCATATAGTCCAGTGGCATTAAGTACATTGACCGGGTAGCACATCCGTCACCAGTACAGAGTCCCAGACGTCCCCGTCACCCCAACAGGAAACCTGGTGTCCATCAGGCAGACGTCTTCCGTTCCTCCCTCCCCGCAGCCCCTGGGAGTCAGCAGTCTGCTTTCTTTCTGTATACATTTGCCTCTTCTGGCTTTTTCAAAAGACCTTTTGTGTCTGCTTCCTTTCATTTAGAATGCTTTCAAGGTTCATCCACGTTGTAGCATGGACCAGTACTTCATTCTTTTTCTATGACTGAATCCTATTCCACTGTATGGATAGGTCATATTTTGTTTATCCATCCATCCACTGATGGGCGTTTGGGTTGTTTCTACCTCTTGGCTATTGTCAATAGTGCTGCCCCTGGCTTGTTTGTCATTGTTTTCTGTAACTTAGTGATGGATTTTGGAGAAGGCAATGGCACCCCACTCCAGTACTCTTGCCTGGAAAATCCCATGGACGGAGGAGCCTGGTGGGCTGCAGTCCGTGGGGTCGCTAAGAGTCGGACACGACTGAGCGACTTCACTTTCACTTTTCACTTTCATGCATTGGAGAAGGAAATGGCAACCCACTCCAGTGTTCTTGTCTGGAGAATCCCAAGAACAGCGGAGCCTGGTGGGCTGCCGTCTATGGGGTCGCACAGAGTCGGACACGACTGAAGCGACTTAGCAGCAGCAGCAGCAGCAGCAACAGCAGAGATGGATTTATTAGATGGGCTTGCAAATGTAGTAGGTGTTTATTGTCGTTATGTTGACTACCAGTGTTAGTGATGGGGCTGTTGTTCATTTGTGTGTTTTTTTTTTTTCTTTTTTCTTTTTGTGATAACCAATGGTAGGGCTTGTTATTTTAGGACTAAAAAAGTTCCCATCATCATTCATTAAGCTTCCACATGGACCAACCATACACACTGCAGTGGAAGATTTATTCCTTCACTCACAAAGATTTATTAAACATCTACTTAGGCCAGGAGTCATACTTGATGATGTGAGCAAGCTAGACGGAAATGGTCTTTTCTATCTTTTTTGAAAAAAATTGTTTTTTGGCTGCACTGGGTCTTCATTGCTGTGTGCACGGGCTTTCTCCGGGTGTGGAGAGTGGGGCTCCTTTCCAGCTGTGGGGCGCAAGCTTCTCATCACGGAGGCTTCTCTTGCACGGGCTCAGTGGTTGTGGTACATCAGCTTTGTTGCCCCATGGCACGTGGACTCTTCGCAGACCAGGGATTGAACCCATGACCCTTGGATTGGCAGGCAGATTCTTAACCGCTGGACCACGATGGAAGTCCAGCTCATTCCCTCTTATAACTAAATGTGGGAGACAGTAAAAATGTAGGAATCAAATACCTCTATAAACACTCATGGTGAGACATGCTGTTAAGGAAAAGATGGGTGCTATGGAGGATTAAAAAAAAGCAGAGGTACCACCTGCAAATGAGTAGCCGGGGGACATTTCTTCAAGGACATGATATTTAAGGGGAAAAGAAAAAGCTTCTAGGTAAAAGGAATGCCAAGGTCATCGGTCCCAAGGTTGGAAAGAGCTGGCCTTTTTCAAAGACTTAAAAAAGAAAAAAAAGCGAGGCAGTATGTCTAAGGCCTTGTGAAGAGGGTGTCAGGATGCACAGTGGCAAAGGAGAAGACACAGGAACGACAGGGATCCTAGGTGTGTTCTGTAAGGGGGTGGGCTTCCCAGCTGAAAGCTTGGGAAGCCATTGAAAAGAATTTAAGCCAGAAAAGTTTAAAGAATGACATTTCGAAGGAAAGAATTAATTATGCCTGTGCTGTGCTTAGTCACTCAGTCGTGTCCAACTCTTTGCGACTCTATGGACTGTAGACCGCCAGGCTTCTCTGTCCATGAGGATTTTCCAGGCAAGAATACTGGAGTGGGTTGCCATGCCCTTCTCCGGGGTATCTTCCAGACCCAGGGATCAAACCCATTTCTCCCACATTGCAGGCGAATTCTTTACCATTTGAGCCACCAGGGACGCTTACCTTAAAGGAAATATTAAGCCAGCAGGGGAGATGAGAAACTCAATATCCTTTTCTCACATAAAGAACTCTTAAGAGATCAACCCGGCGACTTTTAAATTGCATATTGCATGTTCACAGTGCCCTCGGCACTACAGCGAGGTGACATGGTGAGCAAACAGGCTCCCTCTATCAGAGAGCTTTTACACAGAGAGCCAAATACACAGATCAGAGATGGTTCCACCAGGGTCAATGTGAACAACTTTTTTCAGTGTTTATTTTTATTATGTATTTATTTGGCTGTGCCAGGTCTTGGCTGTGGCACATGGGTCTTCAGTCCTGTTGTGGCATGCTGGATCCTTAGTTTAGGCATCTAATTCCCCAACCAGGGATGGCACCTGGGCTCCCTGCATTTTGAGCTTGGAGTCTTAGCCACTGGACTACCAGAGAAATTGCTGAGACTTCTCATTAAAGGTGTCGAATGATCAGAAAATGGTCAGTGCTAAAGACAGTATGGTGAGCCATTTGCATAGAGAGCTTGAATTGACACCTTTGTCAAGTGTAGAGAATGCAGAGAAAGTCAAGGACTGATCCCTAGAGAGCTCATAGGTGATGAGGTTTGGAAGAGAAAGCGCTATTGAATGACAAAAAGAGGGTACCCGGATGGAGGGTTGAGCCAGAGAGTGTTGTCATGGCAGCCTGGCAGGTATAAACTGAGAACATCATTGAAGCTGGCATGTTGGACATCACTGAAGACCCAGGAGAAAGTAAAGTATTGGGGAGCGATTCCAGGTGGCTAGGAGTTGAAGAATAAGTTGGAAATACCAGAGTGGGTGTGTGCAGTACCCTCATAAACCTTTGGAGTAAAGAGGAGAAAGGAAAGATAGCAAGGGAAGAGCATAGAAGTCTGAGGAACCGGTTTGTAGGAGAGTGGATTTTGATTCAATATTTTACACCACAGAGAAGAGAGATGGAGGAAGGACAGGGAATCAGAGATAAGGAATGACTCGAGGGAGAAAGCAGCAGAGTATTTTAGAGGAAATAGGAAGGAATCTGACCATGAGCACACAGATTCAGTAGGTAGTCTGGGAAAGGAGAAGATGTACTTTATTTTTTACAGCTCCATTGACATATAAATGACATACAATAAGCTGTGCATACTTAATAATTTTGTAATTATTTATTGTCAGTAAGTACATACGTATGGAACCATTTCTGCTCTCATGATAATAGATATATCCATCATCTTCAAAGTTTTCTTTTTTTTTCTACCTGGTAATCACTTTATTTTTGTTTATTTATTTGTTCATTTGTTTATTTATATTGAAGTATAGTTGATTTACAATATTGTATTAGTTTCAGAAGTACATATATACAGTTGCACATATATTGTTATATATACATATATATATACATACATATGTGTGTGTATATATATATTCTTTTTCATTTTATATATAGTAATTTATATCTCTTAATCCTAGATTCCCAATTTATCCCTCCCCTGCCTTTTTCCTTGTTTTGTGTATCTGTGAATCTATTTCTATTCTGTAAATAAGTTCATTTGCTCCATATTTTAAATTCCACGTATAAGTCAGATCATATAATATTTGTCTTTCTCTTTGTGACTTACTTCACCTTATATGATCATCCCTAGGTCCATCCATGTTGCTGCAAATGGCATTATTTCATTCTTTTTTATGGTTGAGTAATATTCCACTGTATATTTATATGTAACAGTAAAGAAGTTTTAAAAAAACTAAAAGTAGAGTTGTCATATGATCCAGTGATCCCACTCCTGGGTATTTATCTAGAAAAAGAAAACTATAACTTGAAAAGATACATGCACCCTGGAGTTTGGTCATAATCCCTCTATAATCTTCCCTCTCCATTCTCTCCCCCATTCCCAGGAATCAACTGATCTGCTCCTGTAGTTTAGTTTTCAGTTTCTAGAATTTTCTATAAGTGACAGCAAGCATTGCATGTTTTTTCCCTCTTCCTCTGGCTCCACTCTCACTCAGCATCATTGCTCACAGCTTCATCCACCTTGTTGCATGCCTCAGTCCATTCAGTCAGTTCGGTCACTCAGTCGTGTCCAACTCTTAGTGACCCCATGGACTGCAGGCACACCAAGCTTCACTGTCCATCACCAAATCCTGGAGCTTGGTCAAACTCATGTCCATCAGGTCAGTGATGCCATCCAGCCATCTCATCCTCGGTTGTCCCCTTCTCCTCCTGCCCTCAATCTTTCCCAGCATCAGGGTCTTTTCCAGTGAGTCACCTCTTCACATCAGGTAGCCAAAGTGTTGGAGTTTCACCTTCAGCATCAGTCCTTCCAATGAATATTCAGGGCTNATCCTCGGTTGTCCCCTTCTCCTCCTGCCCTCAATCTTTCCCAGCATCAGGGTCTTTTCCAGTGAGTCACCTCTTCACATCAGGTAGCCAAAGTGTTGGAGTTTCACCTTCAGCATCAGTCCTTCCAATGAATATTCAGGGCTGATTTCCTTTAGCATTGACTGGTTTAATCTCCTTGCAGTCCAAGGGATTCTCAAGAGTCTTGTCCAACACCACAGTTCAAAAGCATCAAGTCTTCGGCACTCAGCTTTTTATATAGTCCAGTCTCACATCCATACATGACTACTGGAAAAACCATAGCCTTGACTAGACTGACCTTAGTTGACAAAGTAATGTCTTTGCTTTTTAATATGCTGTATAGGTTGGTCATAACTCTCCTTCCAAGGATCAGGCATCTTTTAATTTCATGGCTGCAGTCACCATCTGCAGTGATTTTGGAGCCCCCCAAAATAAAGTTTGTCACTGTTTCCATCGTTTCCCCATCTATTTGCCATGAAGTGATGGGACTGGATTCCATGATCTTAGTTTTTTGAAAGTTGAGTTTTAAGCCAACTTTTTCACTCTCCTCTTTCACTTTCATCAAGAGGTTCTTTAGTTCTTCTTCGCTTTCTGCCATAAGGGTGGTATCATCTGCGTATCTGAGGTTATTGATATTTCTCCCAGCAATCTTGATTCCAGCTTGTGCTTCTTCCAGCCCAGCGTTTCTCATGATGTACTCTGCATATAAGTTAAATAAGCAGGGTGACAATATACAGCCTTGACATACTCCTTTCCCGATTTGGAACCAGTCTGTTGTTCCATGTCCAGTTCTAACTGTTGCTTCTTGATCTGCATACGGATTTTACAGGTACAAGGTAAGGTGGTCTGGTATCCCATTCTCTTTAAGAATTTTCCACATTTTGTTGTGCTCTACACAGTCAAAAGCTTTGGGATAGTCAATAAAGCAGAAGTAGATGTTTTTCCAGAATTATCTTGTTTTTTGACAATCCAACGGATATTGGCAATTTGATCTCTGGTTGTTGGCATGCATCAGTAGCCTGCTCCTTATATACCACTTTGTAGAATATGCCACAATTGGTTGACTCATTTACCTGTGGATGGGCATCTGGTTATTTTTTATTTTTGGCCATAAAGAAACGACCAGGTTACAAATAAGGACTGCCATGGAAGCCTGAAAACATTTCAGTTTTGAGGCAAAAGAGAACTGTCACTGTTCATTCTGGCTGCTGTAACAAGAATAGACAGCAGAAATGTATTGCTCACAGTTCAGGAGGCTGGAAGTCTAAGATCAGAGTGCCAGATGGTCAGGGGAGGGTCCGATTCCTGGTTCAGAGCCTCTCTGCCTTTTCACATGATGAGAGGGGGTGAGGGGCTGTATGGGGTCTATTTTATGAGGGCACTAATCCTATTTGTGAGGGCTGCACCCTCATGACCTAATCACCTTGCCAAAGCCCCATCCTCGAATGCCATCACATGAGACTGGAGGATTCTAACACGTGAATCTGGGGCAGTGAGTGGGGGACACAAACATTCATATCCTAGCAAGAAGTGAGTGTGTGAGGAAACGGATGAATCCCGAGGTCAAGAGACAACCTGAGAAGGCCCTTGTATGCGACCTTCAAGCTCATCATCAACTGACAGGGTGAGAAAGGGAAAAATTTGGAAGCAACAGAGTGAGTCCTAAAACTGGGCAAACCTGCCAGGAGTCTGGCTCAGACAATCCCTAGGGGTTCTGAAGGGCACGGATAGCCTGTCTGACTTCGGAGACTGGGAAGTTGTGGAGGGACTTGGTTACTTGGTGACTGTGTCTGTTCTAGCGATGTTTGGATGGTACCTACTGCTTACAGGAGCTCTTCTGGGAAAGAGGACCATGATGTGAAGCAGGAGGGAGTTGTGCCTGATCATGAAGGGAGTCTCAGAACGTGGCCCCTTAGCCGGTTTTGAGGAAGGAGCAGTCATCCTAACAGGTGCCATCTTATTGTCTGGTGCAATTACATACTTGTGCTTTTCTCTCTTCTGCCAAAAGGGAAGATGGTTCTGTTTGTCCGTGACCTGCTTTGGAGTTGTAGTAACCTGGCCTGACTGTGCAGAACATAGTCTATGACAAGTTTCTTCAAACTGTCTCTGCATCCTTGTGCGTTTACCAAGTGCACCTTCTCTTTACTTAACCTCAAAGTGGGTCAGAGCCACGCTTCTCCCAACCCTGGAATACACAGCCCTGTATCAGACACCTTCTTTATTGCCCACAGGGTAGAGTGGTACCCAGAATAACTCCAGCTTTCCTTTGACAGGTGCTCAAAGTGCTTATTGCCAGTCTGAGGTCACTCGAGGGGCCGCTATAGAGAAAAGATCGATCTGTCTGGTAGGCTCCAAGAACATCGAATGTATGCACATGATTTCACACAAAGTGCAGGATCTGTAAAAGGGAAGCAGACTGCACCCAGAGTTCCCAGCCAGAGTCGAGGAAAGTACAGACAGAAAAGAACTACCAGGTCATCCTTTCAGCTCCCCAAGGGCTGAGATGAGTCCCCGCAGGACATTTTTCTGCTGAATGTCTATTTAATGCGGGCCTCCAAACACATCATGGATCACTGTGCTGACAGAGCCAATGCTGTATTATATTAGAGACTGCTCCTGACAAGGTATTTTACTCTTGACATATTATAATTAGAGATTTGCAAGTGGTGAATTTCTCCATGTATCTCCAATAGCAACTTAACTTCTATTTTTAACACCTCTGCAGCCTGTCTAACAGTTTCCCACCAGCTCTAGGAACTAACGGGGAAAAGAATGTGGGACTTAGAGCTTGGTCTCTGAGCTCTGGGCTCTGTCAACAGAGAGAGGAGCTGTGTAAGAAGCCAACTTTCACTTGATCTTCAGCTCCTTCGAACTGGAGTGCTAACTGTGTCCCCAGTTTTCATGAATACCTTTGAGAAGAGAAGACTTGGGTTGGTGATAACTTCCTGTCCTTAACCCTTTACATGCTGGCTCTTCTTTGGGAGCCGATTATATAGGAAATGTTTGCAGAAAACTGTTCAGTGCACTCCTTTTTGTTAACTGGCAATTATTATTATTACTATTAATTATTCCGACAATTAATGTTTGTGGTTAAAAAAAGTCACACACTAGAAAAGTGTATAAAATGAAAACTAAAAGTTTCTTAGAAACAGGAGTCACCAATTCTTTATATTTCCTTCCAGAAATGCTTTATGCAAACACAAACATATGCCTGTGTCTTAGTCTGTGCAGGCTGCTATAACAAAAATATTATAAATTGGCTGACTCATAAACAATGAGTATTTATTTCTCACAGTTTGGAGGGTGGGAAGTCCAAGATAGTGGCATCAGTAGATTTGGTGTCGGGTGAGAATTCACCTCCTGGTTCGTAAAGAGCCATCTCGTCACTGAGTTCTCACTTAGCAGAAGGCTCGAGGGAGCTCTCAGGAGTCCCTTTATTTTATTTGTATTGGAATATAATTGCTTTACACTGTTGTGTTAGTTTCTGCTGTATGAGAAAGTGACTCAACCATATGCAAACATTTATTCCCTCCCTCTTGGATCTCTCTCCCACCTCAGCCCCAAGCCCGCCATCTAAGTCATCACAGAGCACTGAGCTGAGCTCCCTGTACTTTGTATCAGCTTCTCACTAGCTATCTGTTTTACGCATGGCAGTGTATATATGTCAGTCCAAATCCCCCACTTTGTTCCACCCTCCCCTTCCCTTCAGGAATCTCCTTTACAAAGCCACCGATCTCATTCATGGCAACACTAGAGGTAAAGAACCCGCCTGCCAATGCAGAAGACATATAAAATGTGGGTTTGATCCTGGGTTGGGAAGATCCCCTGGGGCAGGGAATGGCCACCCACTCCAATATTCTTGCCTGAGAGCCTCATGGACAGAGAAGCCTGGTGGGCTACAGTCCATGGGGTTGCAAAGAATCGGACACAACTGACGTGACTGAGCAGGCATGCACAGTCTCATTCATGAGGACTCCACCGTCATGACCTGATCACCTTCCAAAGGCCCCACCTCCTAATACCATCGCCTTGGGATCTAGGATTTCAGCATATGAATTTTGAGGAGATACAAATTCTTGGTTTATAGCAGCCTGATTGTCTGTTTCTCTCTCTGTCTCTTATTCAACCTTCACATCTTCTAACTTCTCACTAGTTCCATTCCCAAAAGGACAGAATTAAAGTCTATTAATCACCTGCTTTGGCACCTTTTATATCTTGGAGATCGTTCTGTATCAAGCTTCGCATTCTTTTTTTTTTTTTTTTTTCATTTTGTGTGCTGTCTGACATAGAGAGGTCTGCCAGTGATTGAATTGGGTTGTTCCTGGGGTTCATTTTGCAGGGTCTATATTCTCAATAGGCTGTAGTGAGCAGCTGAGAGCAAATAGGACTGCCCACTTCCGGTATCTCTATGAATGGTTACAGGTGCCTGGGTTTAAATGTAGACCCTCCAGGGAGCCACATGCAGCCTGCAGACAATCTTAAGAAGGCCTGCCGCCCTCACCCTTGCCCAGGACATTGTGCCATCCAGTTCAGTTCACGGCCATTCTCCCGTGTGTCTGAGGCTATACTTCTCTTTAATAAAAGAAAGTAACTTGAGAGCCGTCTGGTGTCAGGGAGAAGAAAAGGAAAGACATGCTACCACTGATTAAGACCTGTTATGGTCACAGACCCTACTGGACACACTTTCATCCTTTATCTCATCTTGTCCTCCCCAAACCTTTTACCAGGCTTCCCTGGTGGCTCAGCAGTAAAGAATCCACCTACAATGCAAGAGACGTGTCTTTGATCCATGGGTCAGGAAGATCCCCTGGAGAAGGCAGTGGCAACCCACTCCAGTATTCTTGCCTGGAAAATCCCCTGGACAGAGAAGCCTGGCAGGCTGCAGTCCAAGGGATCACAAAAGAGGCAGACACGACTTGGCGAGGAAATAACAATAGCAAAGCTTTTAGATGCTGTTAGTGCTCCCCATGTTACACTGAGCGACTGAGGTTCGAGATGCCGTGAGTATGGAGGAGTTGTGAGGGCAGAGTAGAGACCCTCACCAGCTAGGTCTAGTGTCAAAGTTCAGACTTTCCTCAATCTCCAGGCTCTTCCCTACGAGGTCTCCTGGCCAGCAGCTAAGATGACCAGTGCCCACAACCAGGGTGGACAATCTACAGTTCCACCCAAGGCCGATTTCTTCAGCCTGCTCTCCAGTTTAGAGAAGCAGGTCAGCTAAGAAGCTGAAATCAGAATTTGCCAGGGTTAATCCCTCGGCTTCACCATTTCCAAGATGAAGGCTGTTGGACTGGTTGTTTGACCTCTCTGCTCTTAGAGTCCTACCGTTCCCTTCCTGCATGGTGGTTCTACCATTCTCCAAACACCCTTCCTCTTCCCTTCTAAACGTCACCAGAAAAAAATTTTGTAAAAATACCAGAGAGCCCCTCTTCCTGTCGGAAGACTTTGGCATTCCCTGCTTCTGTTTAAAGTTTAAAATCGCTAAAGGATGCTGGTCTAAAAATAGGGTAAGTAGCTCCATCAAAACAGAAGGCAGGGACTTCCCTGGTGGTCCAGTGGTTAACAATCTGCCTTGCAGTCCAGGGGATGTGAGTTTGATCCCTGATTTGGGAACTAAGATCCCACATGCCATGGGGCAACTAAGCCTGCACAACGTAATAGAAGATCCTGCGTGCCACAGCTAAGACCTGAGGCAGCCAAATAAATAAATAAAAATAAATATTTTAAGAAACAGGAGGCAGAACATCCAGTCTCAGAAATAACAGTGTTTGCTCATCGAGTCTCAGGCTATATTGTAATCACTGTACATGTACAATCTTGACCCTCCATTATCAAAAAAAGAGAAAAGAATAAAAGTATATAGGGGGCATTGTCATCCTCCAGTTGAAAAACCTGAGGCAAGTAACTTTCCGAAGGTCATTGAAGCTAACAGATGGGAGCCAGGGCTCCAAACCAGGTGTGTCAGACCAAAACTCTTTAGGGCTTGGAGCCCAGAAGGCACCCCCAGGCAGGTTGGGGCACACACCCGGGGCTCGTCTCTCCATCCACAGCCGCAGCAAAGAAGAATGCTTTGCCCAGGAATTCCTCCATCCACCCTGGGGAGGGCCCTGGCAGATCCAGGCATGTGCAATATTACAGGCTTAGCACCGGCTCTTATTTGAGACCAGTGCCTTGAGCAAACTCCAATAACATGTTTCAGTGGCTTCAAAATTGTCTTTTCAGATGACAGTGTAGCTGAGCTGTTTTGTCAATAGCAGTTCCGCTTTTCTAAGGTTCACATCTGCTTTAAGGACACAGGTACTGCCTCTAGTTCCCTCATGAGGCTGAGTATTATGCATTTGCTTGCTGTCTATGCTTTAGAATAAATGGTCTGTGGCTTTCAGGATGAATTAAAAGCCTGTGTTACCCAATTCCAGGGCCATTTTACCATTCCAGAGCGCCAGTTGACCAAAGATCACCCAGTCCTGGGGATCCAGTGTGTATCATTGAGTCCAACCAAGTTCAGTTCAGTTCAATCGCTCAGTCGTGTCCAGCTCTTTCCTCAACCCCATGGACTGCAGTGCCACCAGGCCTCCTTGTCCATCACCAGCTTCCGGAGCTTGCTCAAACTCATGTCCATTGAGTTGGTGATGCCATCCAGCCATCTCATCCTCTGTCATCCCCTTCTCCTCCTGCCTTCAGTCTTTCCCAGCATCGGGGTCTTTTCAAATGAGTCAGCTCTTTGCATCAGATGGCCCAAGTATTGGAGTTTCAGCTTCAGCATCAGTCCTTCCAGTGCATATTCAGGACTGATTTCCTTTAGGACGGACTGGTTGGATCTCCTTGCTATCCAAGGGTCTCTCAAGAGTCTTCTCCAACACCACAGTTCAAAAGCATCAACTCTTTGGCACTCAATTTCGGAGCCCAACTTAGGATAATTCTAAAGCCATGAGGATCAGAGACCCAAGTCTAATGTCTAGGAAGGACAGGCTTCCAAGGCTTCTGCCTGGAAGTTTGGAAGAATTGAAGGTTCTCATGACAAGTCAGGAAAAATGGTTCGGGATAAATAAATACCCTTAGGTATTTTCAGGAGACGGGGCTTCCCAGGTGGCACAGTGGTAAGGAATCCACCTCCCAGTGAAGGAGATGCACGAGATGTGGGTTCCATCCCTGGGTCTGGAAGATACCCTTGGGTAGGAAATGGCAACCAGCTCCAGTATTCTTACCTGGAGAATCCCATGGACCAAGGAGCCTGGAGGGCTGCAGTCCATGGTGTCGCAAAGAGTTGGACACAACAGTTGCTCAGTCATGTCTGACTCTTTGAGATCCCATGGACTATAGCCCACCAGTCTCCTCTGCCCATGGAATTCCAGGCAAGAAGACTGGAGTGAGTTGCCATTCCCTTCTCCAGGGGAATCTTCCTGACCTAGGGATGGAACTCTAGTCTCCTGCATCACAGGCAGATTCTTTATCATCTAAGCCACCAGGGAATCCCATAGCCACAGACACCTACACACACATTATCAACACATTATCAGGACAGGTAGTGAAGCATCAAGGTAAAGAGCATGGAGTTCCCATCCCAGTTCTGACTCTGGGTGGGACCACTGGCATGGGATGGAAACTCTCTGAGCCTCACTTTCTCCCTTTGAGTACAGGAGGCTGTGACATCTTGATGAGATAATGCTGATGAAGGGCTTAGCACAGAGATGGGCACGTAGTAAATATTCTACCAGATGAGCTATTGTAATCAGGAAATAGTTACGTCATTCTCCATGGGAAATCAGAGCGTTCTCCTTTGTCCTGAATTCTTCCTTCTAAAATTTTTTTTTAGGACAATAAATCCATCCTAATAATTGTGAAATTTCCTGGGTTAAGGGGAAAACAAAGACTCAATTTCCCACATTTATTTTAAAAGGAATTCTTGTATGTAATGATTTCCATACAAATTGTTTTCAATCACTCATGCCTGAGTTCAGCTGATGGGTACAAGTAAGTCATTGACCTAAGTCTGGGTCATAGAGAGCAAGGTTAGGGTTTATTAAAGGGATATATGACTTAATGTTTGGCCCGCACGGCTGAAGCCATCTCGCTTTTGCTGAACAAGGGAAGAACAGACCTATTTCCTTAGGGAGACTTTATTGTCGAATTTCCACTGGGAGTGTTAAGTCACCAGAAATGTTTCTTTGTGACTTTGCCTTCATTTGTTGCTTTGTGCTTGTTCATACCTATATTCATTGTCATCAATTTTACCCTCTCAGTATGACTAAGCAGTCTGTATCCTTGATGAAGATGTTAGTCTTTGAGCAAGTGTTTGCGCAGTGTCATTGTAAAGGGTTGGGATAATGATTGGATAATTCGAAGATGAAGTGGACTGTCTATGAGCTACACAAATGACTTTTAGGTGTTGGAGGAACCCTTGCATACCCCGTGGCCTCATGCGGTGGTTTCATTCCTCTTGTTTGTTTCTATTCAGAGATTAATCTGTTTTGTGGTCAACATTTGAATCACTTATTAGCCAGCCATCAGTTCATGCTTTTAATTCGTGGCCATATATTTTGCACGTTGATGGTGAATTCCTACAAAATCTGTGCTCTGTTGGATTTTAGGCAGGAGAAAGAAGTTGGCTGTGCTGTTAGTTGAGGGTTTCTGGGGGCTTCCAGCCAGACTCTTGGAGTATTAGAGTTCGAAGGAACCACCTGTTGCAACCTCCTCATTGTATGAGTGTTAGGTGATCACATAAGTAAAGGGCTGAAACCCAGATACTTTCAGGCTCAGGCAAGTAGCGTACATATATGAAAGGGTTTGGTTTATGTTGGAGACATCGGTAAAAGAAATAATTTTCTCCATTAAGATAAGAATGATAAAACCTTAGGCATTATGCTATGTGGGGCTCCCCTGGTGGCTAGTAAAATATCCGCCTGCAGTGCGGGAGCCATGGGAGGCTCGGGTTCAATCCTTAGGTCAGACAGATCCCCTGGAGCAGGGTATGGCAACCCACTCCAGTATTCTTTCCTGAAGAAACCCATGGATAGAGAAACATGGCAGGCTACAGTCCACAGGGTCAAAAGAGTCGGAGATGACTGTAGCGACTTAGAACGCATGCACACGTGATGCTGTGTGACCCCTTGATCAAACCCTGTTGGCAGTCTAGAGGGCTCATGGCCCTTCCTCCCTTTCCTATCATTCCATTCAATCTCTGCCATATTGAATTGCTAACCCGGCATTGCAATATCTTGATTTTTTTTCCAAGAGCAAGCAGCATTTTGGATTTTTTATGTGCTCTCCCATTCACTTCTATTTTGTTCCTTTTTGTTATCTGCCCAGCTTCTGAACATACTAAGTTTATAACCCCTGACTAGTCTTTGAACCTTCATTTATTCTTTTTTAATAAGAGGTGAAATGAGGAAGCTTAACCCTTTGAGTGAGACTCTATCTCAGGTTTATAAAAAAGGCAGCTTGGCTACTTTTGCATGACAGTGCAGAGGTTCATAGACTGTGAGAGCTTCAAGTGGCGATCTGGTCTACTGGCTTTGTTTACAAATGATGCCAAGGCTCAGAGAGGGAATGGGACCTGCCTGAGTCACACAGTGAGTATCTCAGCAAAAACTAGAACAGGGACAAGAAAATTTCCACTCTACCATGGTCCTCCCTGTGCATCCTACTGGCTATGACCAGGCTTTTTTTTTCTCTCTGTCTCCTGGATTCTGTAGTAGCTTTCAAAGTCCACTTACTTAGAGTTATCTCTGCATAAAAATAGACAAAGCCCACTAACCCTGCCTGTCGGAGCAGGTCAGGCTGTATGATTTAAGGCTCCATTTCTCTTTGATATTCCATTTTGGTTCCTAGTCAGAGGTTTCAGCCAGCAGTGGACCCTGCTTCCGTAAAGGCTTCTGGAGATCTGAAAGGAGGCGATTTTCTCTTGTTCTCTCTCCTGCTGATCATGATGGTTGTACGAGTGGGGCTGTGAACACTCATTGTGTTCGGTGTACTGAACACTCATTCAGTAGTGTTCTGTGTTCCAGCCGGCTCCTGGGCCAGAACACTGTAACCAGGGAGTCCTGGATTTTATCTTTGTACCCCTGAAGGGCATGGAGGCTGTCAGATTGTCAAGTGATAGCCTTCGATGTAGAGCTCAGTCCAGGTCATCATCCCAGCTCCCCAAAGGGCTGAAGGCTGAACGGTGGGTACTGCCCACCTCAGCAGAATCACCAGACCCTTGCGAGACAAGTCAGTCTGGCAGATAAGCCAACCAGAGTGCAGACCCCACAGAAACACTCATGGGTTCTGCAACTCTTGGACTTAGGAGAGAAGGCCACTGTAACACAGACTCTAACTCAGCCCTCTGACATTGGGAATGTCAGAATGTATCCTGTCTAGAGGCCCTGACTTTTATGTGCTCTCTATGTCCTTGGAACAAAACTACATGGGCAAGTTTGTTCCCTAATAAAACAAAATTTGCAGACTGTACAGTCCAAAATAAGCCAGGACATCAGGACCAAAGTCATTTGAAGGCTTAAGTGTTGCAGACTTTTTTTAAAAAGAACAATTATCCTCCAATGAGAAATAATTTTTTGTAAGTCCTTATTCTAGTTTTTGCTGAAATATTCACTGTGTGATTCAGGCAGATCCTGAGATAGTATGTATATATATGTGTGCTATACCCTAGAGGAGTGGGATGGGAGAGTGGCAGGGAGGTCCAAGAGGGAAGGGACATATGTGTACTTATGGCTGATTCATTGTTGATTTCTTCCATACAACAACGTGAATCAGCCAGGAGTACACAAATGTCCCCTCCCTCTCGGACTTCCCTGCCACTCCCCCATCCCACCTGTCCAGGTTGTCACAGAGCGCCGAGCTGAGCTCCCTGTGTTATACAGCAGCTTCCAACCAGCTATCTGTTTTATGCATAAGACTGTATGTATGTCACTGTTACTGTCTCAGTTCGTCTCACCCTCTCCTTCCCCTGCTAGGTCCATAAGTCTTATCTCTAAGCCTGCGTCTCTATTCCTGCCCTGCAGATAAGTTCATCAGTACCATTTCTTTCTAGATTCCACAGATATATATATCTCTTTCTCTGTGTTTATATGTATTTGTTTTTCTCTTTCTGACTTACTTCACTCTGTAAAATAGGCTCTGGGTTCATCCACCTCATTAGAACTGACTCAAATCTGTGTAGATTTGTTTTGGAAGCAAAAAGACTTTTCAGAAAAATCATGGAATTAGTTGCAAATAATACAATTCAACAAGTTGAGCTGCCCTCTCTCTTAAAAGGGGGAAACGTTAATGTGGATCTTGATTGTGTATGCATGCTTAGTTGCATCATTTGTATCTGATTCTACAACCCCATGATGGACTGTAACCCACCAGGCCTCTCTGTCCACAGAATTTTCCTGGCAAGACTATTAGAGTAGGGTGCCATGCCCTCCTCCAGGGGGCATCTGGATTGGTAGATGGGGAGAAACAAATAGAAATTTGGGAAACTGAAAGAAAAATATTAAAGAAAGAAAAAAAGAGTCAGTTATCCTGTGTGAGTAGTGTCTAAATAACAGTATCTAGCAGGTAGTGAGGGCGTGTTAAATGCCCAGTGCAACAATGCTCCCAGTGCTCTGGACATGATCTGATGGAAGCTTACAGCATCCAGAGGAGGTGGGTACCATAATTAACCCCTTGTTACCGAGGTGAGAAAACCAGAGCATAGGGAAATCAAGGAGAGGGCTCAGGTCACATTACAAAGCCACCAAGGGCAGAGCTGAGATTCAGGGGAAGTCAGTTCAACGCAGGGTTTGCTTCCTAACTCACTCATGAGCCACGTGCTATGCTGCAAATTTTACTCACATTCCATAACCCATCATGGGATGGTTGTGACGATGCCAGAATGACAGGTAAGGAAACAGCACAGATGTTCAGTAACTTGCCCCCAGGCCGTACAACTAATAAAGGGAGGGGAATAAATGCCAGCAGAAGCCTGGTAGATTCCTAAACTTAAAATGTGTGACTTCCCCATCAGAAATCATTTATTTTACCAAAATGACAGTCCCTGCTATTTTAAACATGATAATAATGTAGCAAACAAGTATCTTAACAATCTTCCCGGTAATTCTTACTTTAGCTCTAAATTGCCTCAATTTACACACACACACACACAATCTCTATGTCCTTGGAACAAAACTACATGGGCAAGTTTGTTCCCTAATAAAACAAAATTTGCAGACTGTACAGTCCAAAATAAGCCAGGACATCAGGACCAAAGTCATTTGAAGGCTTAAGTGTTACAGACTTTTTTTAAAAAGAACAATTATCCTCCAATGAGAAATAATTTTTTGTAAGTCCTTATTCTAGTTTTTGCTGAAATATTCACTGTGTGATTCAGGCAGATCCTGAGATAGTATGTATATATATATGTGCTATACCCTAGAGGAGTGGGATGGGAGAGTGGCAGGGAGGTCCAAGAGGGAAGGGACATATGTGTACTTATGGCTGATTCATTGTTGATTTCTTCCATACAACAACGTGAATCAGCCAGGAGTACACAAATGTCCCCTCCCTCTCGGACTTCCCTGCCACTCCCCCATCCCACCTGTCCAGGTTGTCACAGAGCGCCGAGCTGAGCTCCCTGTGTTATACAGCAGCTTCCAACCAGCTATCTGTTTTATGCATAAAACTGTATGTATGTCACTGTTACTGTCTCAGTTCGTCTCACCCTCTCCTTCCCCTGCTAGGTCCATAAGTCTTATCTCTAAGCCTGCGTCTCTATTCCTGCCCTGCAGATAAGTTCATCAGTACCATTTCTTTCTAGATTCCACAGATATATATATCTCTTTCTCTGTGTTTATATGTATTTGTTTTTCTCTTTCTGACTTACTTCACTCTGTAAAATAGGCTCTGGGTTCATCCACCTCATTAGAACTGACTCAAATCTGTGTAGATTTGTTTTGGAAGCAAAAAGACTTTTCAGAAAAATCATGGAATTAGTTGCAAATAATACAATTCAACAAGTTGAGCTGCCCTCTCTCTTAAAAGGGGGAAACGTTAATGTGGATCTTGATTGTGTATGCATGCTTAGTTGCATCATTTGTATCTGATTCTACAACCCCATGATGGACTGTAACCCACCAGGCCTCTCTGTCCACAGAATTTTCCTGGCAAGACTATTAGAGTAGGGTGCCATGCCCTCCTCCAGGGGGCATCTGGATTGGTAGATGGGGAGAAACAAATAGAAATTTGGGAAACTGAAAGAAAAATATTAAAGAAAGAAAAAAAGAGTCAGTTATCCTGTGTGAGTAGTGTCTAAATAACAGTATCTAGCAGGTAGTGAGGGCGTGTTAAATGCCCAGTGCAACAATGCTCCCAGTGCTCTGGACATGATCTGATGGAAGCTTACAGCATCCAGAGGAGGTGGGTACCATAATTAACCCCTTGTTACCGAGGTGAGAAAACCAGAGCATAGGGAAATCAAGGAGAGGGCTCAGGTCACATTACAAAGCCACCAAGGGCAGAGCTGAGATTCAGAGGAAGTCAGTTCAACGCAGGGTTTGCTTCCTAACTCACTCATGAGCCACGTGCTATGCTGCAAATTTTACTCACATTCCATAACCCATCATGGGATGGTTGTGACGATGCCAGAATGACAGGTAAGGAAACAGCACAGATGTTCAGTAACTTGCCCCCAGGCCGTACAACTAATAAAGGGAGGGGAATAAATGCCAGCAGAAGCCTGGTAGATTCCTAAACTTAAAATGTGTGACTTCCCCATCAGAAATCATTTATTTTACCAAAATGACAGTCCCTGCTATTTTAAACATGATAATAATGTAGCAAACAAGTATCTTAACAATCTTCCCGGTAATTCTTACTTTAGCTCTAAATTGCCTCAATTTACACACACACACACACACACACACACTCTTCCATCTCCCAATCACCACCTCCCCCCATAGCATCCAGTGACCCCCACGGAGTGAAAGGGACCCTCAGACCCCTTGGCAAGTTGACTAGAGGAAGCCTGGATCTCCCAGAGAAACTTGCTACAAGGAAATCGCTAATTATAACCCAAATTGTATTTGACTTCTGCATCTCTGCTTCACGTTATCACACTGTAATTTAAAGAGATTGTTCCCTGGCCTTTTTTTAGGGGAAGAAATTAACTACTTTTTTTTTTTTCATACTGAGAAAAGCGGTGGTAGCAGCAGTACCCAAATGACAGGAGGTGGGTCTTGTCCCCCCTTTTCCCTCTAATTGGCTTGCAAGTGGGAGTCAGGTTAGCAATTATGCGAGGAGTTGCCTAGGGTTCCAGGCAGTGTCTCCGGGTGACACTCATCGGGTGAGTTCACAAAAGGGAAAGAGATCCTAGGGGTGGGGCAGACTCGGGGGATGACCCTCAGAGTCTCCTTGACTCCTGGAGGTGGAAGGAAGTTCAGAGACAGGAGACAGGCAAGGCAGCTTAGTCCTGGGATTTGAAAGTCTTTTGTTTTGAATCTTAGAAAGTGAAAGTGAAGTCGCTCAGTCGTGTCCGACTCTTAGCAACCCCATGGACTGCAGTTTACCAGGCTCCTCCATCCATGGGATTTTCTAGGCAAGAGTACTGGAGTGGGTTGCCATTGCCTTCTCCGTTTGAATCTTGGAAGCCCGTGGCATTGAAGAATGGAGAGGACCTGATCAAAGGTTGCAAAGAGAAGTAGGGAGTATGCATAGATCCTAGAGCCTTGGATGTCCTTCTGCCTGGTCCAGCAGCCCCCAGACCTCACTTCAGTCCAGCTGTTGCTCTTCTTTCCAGCCTTCACCTCTCCCAGGTGAGGTGCCTTTAGTATCAGCATTAATTAGCTAAGCCAAGGCTTGGCAAACTAACCCAATGAGTCAGTTCTGGCCCACTGCTCCTTTTTGTCAATAAAGTTTTATTGGCACACAGTCATACCAGTCCTTTCATGTATTGCCCATGGCTGCCTTTGCATTACAACAACAGAGCAGAGTAAGTGCAAAACTCAAAATTCTTACCCTTTGCCCTTCTGCAGAAAATGTTGATTGATCCCTGAACTAGGACAGAGCTTATGTATTGTTGGCCTGCTGAACTTGACTCCATACCTCAAGCCTCCCAAAGGAATTTACTGCCTACATTTAAAAATGGGTAATTTTACAGTATAATCTGGCTTTGATTAAAAAGTGCAAAAGTCTTACAAACCATGATAATGATGTACAAATATTTAGGATGGACTGTCCCTCCAGATAGTATGCCATGGCCACCAACATTCCCTGTAGTATTTCACCAAGCTTACCTCTTCCATCTACGTGAACTGGTCCTCATAGGCATTTGAGTTTGACTAGGGCATCTTGGTCTTCTGGATTATTTTTTAATGAAATAATTCTAATTTCTCCCCTGACCAAAATTGCATTTATTTTGTTCTTTCTTCTCCATCAAACTGGGCTTCCCTGGGCTCCATCAAACTTTCCTTCCATAGGGAAGGAAAGGAAATAAATGTTTGTGCAGTGCCAGGATTTAGTGAATTTCATAGTTCTATCAGAAATGTAGCATCTACTTCTATCTCTAAATGCATCCATACATACATGTAGTGTCCACATTTAAAAAAAAAAAAAAAAACTTCTTTGAAATTGAAATCTGTATCACCAGGGTTAGTAAGTGTTACCTTCATCTGAGACCATAAAATGGAGGACTTCCCTGGTGGTCCAGTGGCTAAGACTTTGCAGTCACAGTGAAGGGGAACCAGGTTCCATCCCTGGTCAAGGATGCCCCAACTAAGAGTTTGCTTGCTTCATCTAAAGGTCCTGTGTGCCACAACTAAAACCTGGTACAGCCAAATAAATATTTGTAAAAAATAAAATAAATCATGAAATGAATATCACAGTTATTACTGACAGATACGTATTAGTAGTTTTGGGTAACGTTTTCAGGCTTTAAGTCCGTTATTTGAAACCTAGTGGCATGTATAGACAATGAAAGGGACAGTGTTAATTGCTCAGTCATGTCCGACTCTTTGGGACTCTGTCAACTGTAGCCCACCAGGCTCTGTTAGCCCCATTTCACTGATGAGGAAAACAGAGCCTCAGAGGTGATGTATGCTGCCAGAGTTTGTAACACCAGGAAGTGATGGGCACGGAACTCCAATCCAGACCTGGCTGATACCAAAGGCACTGTTCTTTCTAATACAACAGGGTAGGTCTTTACACTCACTGGCACAGACAAGAGAAATATCAATAGCTCTTAACTAAAATAGGCAACTGGTGTCCAGCTCTGGGATTGACATGAGAATGTGGTATATGTGTATATATATATTTAAAAGAGTCCTAAGAGATCACTTCTCCTGTAGCTAGAAAAGCTGACCCCCAGAAGAGCCTCAAAAGGCTTGGTTAGGGCCATTGACATGAGTTTTTGGTGACCATCTTTCATTGCTCTCAACAAATCTGCAGCGAATGTTTTTTCCATGGTCTTTAGCAAGCTTAGCAGAAGGATAACAGGCTGAGCCTAAATGTGGGAGTGAGGTGGTTATAGGGCAGGAGACTTGCCCTGGCAGAGAGAAACCCTAGTAAACAGGATCCAGGTTTTATTGGGTAGCTTAGTTCTTGCAGAGAGCCCAGCCTGGGAGGCATCTAGACTTACCCTGGTGTGGTGTGGTATGGTGTGGGTGTGTGGGTGTGTTGTGGTGGCGGGGGGGGGGGGGGGCTTTAGGAAGCCTTGTATTTGTTTTCTCTTAACTGCATCCTGTGGCTTATGGGATCTTAGTCCCTGACCAGGGACCGAACCCATGCCCCCTGTATTGGAAAGGTGGAGCCTTGCCCACTGGACCACCAAGGAACTCCTGGAAGCCTTGTGCTTTTCCTTCTGCTGCTGGGGTAGTGAGTTCCACAGGCTTTCTGAGAATTCACAGGGGCCTGACACTGGGGCCGAATCCTTGATAATGACACTGTAGACATGAGATAATTACAGATCTGCTACTTCCCAAGTCAAGCTAAGTGGACCTCTGATTATTATTCTGAGTATAATAGGAGCATAACTAACACTGAAGGGAAATTGTACTTCTCTATTTTATTAACCGCTTTTATATTCCCTCGTGCATGGCTATGATGCTATGAAATCTTCTTAAATGTGATATTACTCAATATAATACAATAATAATGCACACACTGTAATGTATTGGATTACTTTGCAAACAGCCCTTCTGAAATTGAATTTCCCATCATTTCCCTGGGCCAGCTCAAGGCTTCTGGGCTCACAGGCCCTTTCTGGGGCTGGGAACCTGGAGGTTACAGTCACTTAGGTTTTCATAGATGTAAGCAATTGGTCCACATCATTTTTATTCATGGTAGGGATGTTGGCAAGCCCTGTTTCCAGACATCTTGCTGTTTGTCATGGCTCAGAAATGTAAGCAGTTTTTGATACCTCAGTACAGTTTAAAAATGAACTGGGTTAGAAAGTATCAAGAAGGAACTTTGCGAGGCAGAAAGGAGACCTTGCACGTTGGAATTAAATTCTGAAGTATTGGTAACTGCCTTTGCTGGAGATCCTATCAAATCTTTACTTACTCCCAGGCTTTGTTCATCTGTAAACCTTTTTCTGTGATACCATCTCCAATCCAGAATTGGTATTCCCTTTACATGCTAGATGTGCCTTGAGAATTCACCCCTGTGGCATCCAAAAAAAAAAAAA